>JARBWK010000012.1:107236360-107394438 GCA_030556195.1 Anolis apletophallus | reverse complement strand
TACCACTGCTCCCAATCCGGGTAATAGTGGTCCAACGCAAGAAAAGATGGACATAGCCAAAGGCACTCTCATTTCGGTGGTGGCTATGCATCTAAATGGGACAGAGTTACAGGTGTAAGCGCCCGTGAGAGCACAGACAGTGTTTGGGTTCGTGGCTCTGATATTGACATTGTACATTACTGGGACACACGGAGGGTGGGAGCAAAATATGTTTCATAGACTGATAACTAACATGACACATGAACTGAGCTTAAATTCATGCTGGATTTGCAGTCAGGGCCCTTCAAGCCATAAGTCAGGATGGCCGATAGTTCCTAGCGGGGTGTTAACGTTGGAAGGGTGGAATAGCACCAAAGGAAAACAGGAACTGATGGGAGGGGACAGGGGACGCTGTGGTCTGAGAACAACAGGCGTTTGGACTTGGAGTTGGGAGAGCTCAAACTGCACTCACATATTGTTCAGAAATCATCGTGAGGATGCTATAGTGAACCTGGTTCAGAATTTGCCAGCTAGACGTTTAGGTATCGTGCCACGGGGCTTCCTGAGGGATTTGTTTGGATTTGTGGAAAGGTGACGATGCCCGTGCTTCCTGTAGTTTGGTCTGGAGTAGGCACCCTAGGCACCCTACAGCCTGGGGGTTTGAGAGTGCTCCCAAGGAGACTCATGTGACTAATTTGTACCTACATATCCATAAGCGCTCATTTGCTGATGTGCAGCGTTATAACAATATAACGCATTATAACAATGCTCGGGCGACTTACATCATTTAAAACCCAAAAATACAACAGTTTAAAACATAGGTACACACGCCAGAAAGGCTCAGTCTCAGGCGTCGATCAAACCCCAAATGCCTGGCAGAAGAGCCAGGTTTTCAGGTCCGATAGGAATCTGATTTGGGCCGATGGGCCCTGAGGGCAGGCGGGAGGGTGTTCCAGATCATGGGGAGCCACCACGGAGAGAGGCTCTCCGTCGGGTCTCCATCAGCCGAGCCTCTCTCACCCCAGGGATGGCTATACGATCACCATTTATGGCACGCGCTGCCTCTCGGTGCGTTGGACTGTCAGCCGATCGCCCAGATAGGCTGGCCCAATATTATGCCGTGCTTTAAAGGTGAGCGCCATAAGTTTGTAAATCACTCTGAACTCTGTGGGCAGCCAATGAAGATCTTTTAAAATTGGAGAGATATGGTTTCTGACAGATGCCCCAGAGATGAGTCTGGCCGCTGCGTTCTGAATGAGCCTCAGCCTCCGAGTTGTAGACAGAGAGTAGGCCCGCATATAGGGCATTGCAATAATCAAGGCGCGAGACAGCGGTGGCATGTATCACAGTTCTCAATGCCTCTGATGGTAAATAGGGGGCCAACCGTCGGGCCCTGCGAAGATGGAAAAAGGCGCCCTTAGCTGCGGCCTGGATCTGGGCTTCCATCGACAGTCTCTCGTCCAGAATCACTCCCAAGCTCTTCACCGCCGGAGCCGGGGATAGGGGCTCGCCTCGAGAAGAGTGGTAGTGGTGAGTGAGGGTCGGGTCGGCCCCGCCAGAGAATCTCCGTTTTAGCCGGGTTGATTTTGAGTCTGTATGCTCTGAGCCAGCTTGTCACCGCTCTCAGCCCTTGACTGAAACTGTCCAGCACCGATGATGTCCCTGGGTCGAGCTTCAGCAGCAGCTGTGTGTCGTCGGCGTATTGGTAGCAGCAGAAACCATGGCTCCTAGCAATACTGGCCAGGGGCTGGACATAGATGTTGAAGAGGGTGGGAGACAAGATGGCACCCTGGGAACTCCACACTCCAACCCGCATTTCCTAGAGACCTGGCCCTGCCACTCGACCCGCTGAGCGGCCCCGTAGGAACGATCCCAACCACCACAGAGCCTTGTCCTGGATCCCGGAGGCAGCCAGGTGGTGGAGCAGTAAGTCATGATCAACGGTGTCAAGGCCGCAGTTAGATCCAGGAGGACCAGGACTGCCGAGCCCCCCCCCCCCCGGCCAGCTGGCGGCAGATGTCATCTGTAATCGCCACCAGGACGGATTCCACTCCATGACCCGCGGAAACCTGACTGGAACGGATCCAGGCCCCCGGATCGATTTAGGAAGTCACGCAGTTGGCTTTCCGCCGCCCGCTCCAGGAGTTTACCCAGGAAGGGTAGATTGGCAACAGGGCGGTAGTTTGCTGGGTCGTCAGGGTCAAGGCTCTCGTTTTTCAGGAGGGGGCTGACTCTGGCCTCTTTCAGGAGTCAGGGAAAACGCCTGTATCCAGGGAGAGGTTCACCAGGTCCCTCAGAGCGCCCAATATGATGTCAATGCTGGACTTGATTAGGTGCGATGGGCAGGGGTCCGTGGGGCAGGTCGTCGCTCTTGCCCCGGTCACTAACCTTCTCACCTCTTCCGATGTTAGGGGCCTGAATTCTGAGAGACAGTGCCCATTGGTCCGGATTGGGTGCTGGGTCCTCGCCCTCTGCCTCGGGAATAAGCGCAAATCACGCCGAAGTGCCGCGATTTTTCCGATGAAGTGCTTTTGGAGGTCATCTGCTGTTATCGCCGAGTTTTTGAGCTCACTCCGTGGGGCGCTAGGAGACTCGGACTACTTTGAAGATCTGTGCTGTGTGGGAGCCAGCGGCTGTAATCTGGGCGGCATTATAAGATTTCTTAGCCTCTTTGATCTCATGTTCGTACAGCCTGTGCTGTTCTCTGTAGGCTGCTCTATTTGCCCCGCTGGGTTTTCGTCTCCAGATACTCTCGAGTTGTTTCCTCCGGCGTTTCATCCGCTTTAGGTTCGCTGTGAACCATGGGGAGCTGGTTTTCCTGGGGCGGAGGGGTCGCCTTGGGGCCACCTGGTCGATGGCCCTTGAGAGGACACTGTTCCATCTGGCAACCCGATCTGTCAGTGATCCTCCAGGAACCTCCAAGGGTTCCAGAGCCGCCGAGAATGCCCTCGGGGTCATCGCGCTCTTTTGGCGGGCTAGGATGGTCTTTGGCTCCGATCTTATTGTGAGGAGAATGTTAATGTCTGCCCTCACGGTCAGGTGGTCCGACCAAGGCACAGCTTTAGTGTCCCGGTGTTTTATGGCTAGACCCTGGCTGAAGATCAGGTCCAGCGCGTGGCCAGCTTGGTGAGTGGGGCCCGTTTCAGTCCTGAGAAGGTCTAGGGCATCCATGTGCAAGAGGAGCTCCCGTGCGCTGGATGTGAGAGGAACTGTGTCTGGGTGGATGTTAAAGTCACCCAGTATGATGAGCCGGGGGAACCTCAGGGCCCAGTCCGCAATCAGGTCCAATAAGGCAGATGTGGCCTCCTTATGGGCCCCAGGGGCTCGATAAACCACCAGAATCCCCGTCTTTTCTCCCACTCCGAGGGTTGCTCCCAGGCATTCTATGCCGGTCATCTCTGGTGTTTGGAGGACTGAGGTGGTGACAGCGTCCTTTACGACCAGGCCCGCTCCCCCGCCCCGGCCGGTAGATCTTGGCTGGTGGAAGGCTCGAAAGCCTGGGGGGGCCATCTCCTGGAGAAAGACACAGTCACCGTCCTGGGTCCACGTCTCTGTGACGCATATGACATCTGCGTCCTGTTCTGCAATAAAATCTCGCAGCGTGGCCAGCTTATTACAAATTGACCTCGCATTGAAGAGCAGGAGTGAGGACCAGGGCGTGATGGATGTTTGCTGACGATCCTGGCAGGTAATGGGGCGCAGCCAGGTTGAAGAAAGTCTGCGGCCCTGTTTGGTGATGAGTGAATTGTTGGTCCTTACCCTCCTCTGTCCACCAATCACTGGGATGGGGCATGCAGAAGCGCTCCGGCGCTGGTGCTGGAAGCCGGGGCGCTGAGTTTGCGGCACGTCCCGAAAAGGGACGTTGGGAGGGTCTGTCCTTGGTCGCAGCTCAGTGGGACCGTATCGAGCGGTGACTGTGCCATGGGGGGACCGGTGGGAGCCCTGGCCCTTCTGGCCCAGAAGGTTCTGGTCCTAAAAGGGCCGGGTTTTCCAGCCGGGAATTCCCTGGGGTTTTTATGTCCCCTGTGGATGATGGTGCTTTGTTTGATCTGTCTGATCGGCTCCTGCCGTGAACCGTTGGACCTTTCTTGTAAAGCCCCTCTCGCAGCGGGAGCCGGGGGTTCAGGACCTCCCGTCAGTTCTGGGGGGCACTCCAGCTGCTTGTTGCTGGACTGATCTGCGTGAGAGGGACAGGGGGCATAGAGACCTGTTGGCTGGGGCGATGTCGTCGCCTCGGTGCATGCTCTGGTGGCTGCTCTCTTTCGCCGGCGCCTCAAGGCCTTCCCTGCCCTTCTCTTAGCCCGCCTGATCTCCCAACTCCTGTTGGTATCAAGCCCGCCCTCAGGTTCGCGGGGGGTGTGTAGTTGGAATCTACTGCTTGAGTGTGCCCCTTTGCGCGTCTCCTTCTCCGTCTTCGCCCGCCTTGCTCCGTCAGCGGGTGGAGGAGGGCAGGTGGCTGAGGTGCCAGTCCCCTGCTAGGAAGGGGAATTGGTTGAGCGCTATGAGCTTTTTTTTTGCCAGTTGGAAGGAGGATTCAGGGGCCATCCATCCCCCCGAGTCCTTTGGCAACTTCACCTGCCTGCGCTCACCTTGAGTGTAGACGTCTTCGTTCACTCTTTGATTTGGAGGGCAGGGCTGGGCATCTTCTCCAGCTTCTTCGTGGCTGCCATCCCGGCTTTGGAGCTGGCTCCGCCCATGGCTCCTCCCCGGGAGGCCTGGGGCCGCCTCCCACTCTGCTGACGAAGGGAGTGGGGCGGAGACGAGCGGGGCCGCGGGCGCCACCACGGCGTCCTGGGCGGCCGACGCCATCTTGGCCTGGCCAGCCCAGGCCCCCAAGGGGGGGGGGGAAACCGGGAGGCCCTGCGGCGGGGCCGCTCACCTGGAGCCCTGGCCAGGATGGCCGAGATGCAGAATGGCTCCTCCAGCTCCCGTGGCTCAGAGCGAGGCCCGACGGCTGTCCAAGGCTCCTGGACGACTGGGGCGCCCAGCGGCATCTCCGGCTCCGGCTCCGGCGACTCCTGGGGCCTCGGGGGCCGCTCCGGCGATTTCTGGGGCCTCGGGGGCAGCCCGGCAGCTTCGCTGGTTTCCTGGGTCGCCGCCGCCGCCGCCGCCTCTGCCCCTGGCTGCTGCCGCCGCCCATGGCCGCCACGGGACCACAAGCAGCTGCCTCGGCCCAGGGACGCCAACGGGCAGGCCTCACCCAGGACACAGTCCATCGTTGAGTGGGTCTCCACCGGCCGGAGGTAGGAGGACAGAGGAGGGGGAGACTGGGAAGGCTGAAAGCATCTTCCCCAGTATCGCAAATTGGGTGGCCGCCCGGCGAAACTGGGCCTGGAGGGCCTGGAAGGCTGGGCTCTCCTTCTGTAGAGGATGGAGGCCCGCCTTGCTGGGAACGCCGATAGTCCATCTCCTCCTTTCACTGGGGGGACCTTCCACGACCTTCCCAGGTCGGAGGTCCAGACCCCCAGGGGCTAGTGGAGGTGCAGGCCCGGTAAAGTTGCTAGCCTGACTGGGCGAAGACGCCGGTTCGGTGGAGGTCAACGGGAGCTTGTTCTCCCAGCGTCCAACCGCTTCCGCCATCTTGATAATTTTAAAGGCTCCTGCTGTGTTTGCTCCTTCTCTCACCAGTGTGGAGGTGAGGCAACCAGGACTCCTTCCTTCCCCTGTTCTGGCAGGCAGGGATGGCAACCTTATGGGTATGATCCTGACAAAACTTATCTAAATGAAGCCCAGAGATTTATAGCAATTGCAGAGCCAAGATTGGGTGTGGCCTGGAACATAAAGCAGTTGCGTGTGTTATCATATGACTTGGAATTTAGCCAATGACACGTATGATGGAATGACATCAATGCAGGTGGAGGTGAATTCTTTGGCAAGAATGGCCATGCAGCAGAAGTTGGCACTAGATTATCTTTTGTCAAAAGAGGGGGGTCTTTGCGCGTGGCTTAACGTGTCATGCTGTCATTTCATAAACGAGAGCGGAAACATTGAGCTGGATCTGAACAAGATTCAGAGTGTTGCTAGAGAAATACAGAAGACTTATTCGGCTCCAAGTGATTTTTGGAGTACCTTATTGGGCTGGCTGCCAAACTTGCATTGGCTGCGGTCACTTGTGATGATAATCATAGTGGTGATATGTTCTGTGCTAGTCATAATGTGCTGTCTGCCCATTCTGCTCAAATGTTGTGCCAGGGCAGTGCAGAGTTCTGTAGATACAGTAAGAGGTGTACATGCTGTCCGGACTGGAGAAACTGTGGTCCCACGGGACTGGAGAATAAATTGGTCCTCTTAAAAGGTGTTCCAGACATGTGTGTAGGAAAACTTCATGTGATGAGTTTCCTACAAGAAGAGAAATTCTGGAATAAAGCAGGTTTGGTACTTTTCCGTGCAAAAAGTACAGTCAGAGAGTGATGCTACATGCGTGTTTAGCTTTGAAATGCGGGTTTCTGTGCCAAGAATCAGACAGGCACTTGCAATATGAAAATAACACTGTGATTGAAGCATTCTAATACACCCTGTGCCTGACTTGAGATAACATAGGCTAGATGGGTGAAAGCAGTACAGATTGTGCTAATGGGAGAGCTTAATGCGAATAATGAAAGCACTGCGCATGACAGAGAGTCTGACCCCCTCCGTTGCTGGCACGGAGCCTGGAAGTCAATGTTTCAACTTAGAGAACATCAGAGACTCAGGATTGATAGCTGTACTGTGAGAAAGGACTAACTTATAACTGACTATTGTTCTCATTCAGAGGTGTGACTTAAAGATGTGATGCTAATGAAAATGCACTGTTTATTGGATTAATGAAATGTCATGAAAGCAACAGTAATCACCAGCCAATTATGATTGTTTTTATCCATGAAGAAGGGGTGGGCCTAACTGAAATGACTCCATTGTGGTATAAATGTCTTTGTATGAGAAGTGACGGGGTCTTTTGCCCCTGATTGCAGCGAGTTCTGCTGGAAAGAGCCCACCAGCTGGTGCCAGAAATAAATCTTTTTGATTTTCACCTATTTCACAGTTGCCGTGTATTCTTCCTCACCCTTGTGCCCGCACGATCAGGTAGCTTGGTAAAGTTAACTTGGTACTTGGAGTTCCATAACTCCTTAATTTGGCTGCTTCAACAGAACTCAAGAAAAGAAATATAAGGTTCCGCTGGGAAAGATCTGAAGGCCTCATGCTAGCTTACAATGAAGAAAGATACTAGATAACCTCTGAAGATAAAGCCAAATAATTTTATTAAAAACTATCAAAAGACTTAAAGAAGGACAAAATATTGGAAACTGGGAAACTGGAACAATCTAAAGAAGATGGGTTTCAGTCAAAATCAGGAAGCAAGAGACTAAGAGAAAAATCCCCAGAAGATTACGAGATGCATTTTGGATGGGCAACAGCATCACTGGCACCACACAAGAAGAACAAGACCCAGAAGTAGGAAACTTTTCAACTATCTAGTGACAGTGGCCAGAAAAAAATAGCAGTATATCCTGCAGAACAAAGAAGATCTCAATATAAGATCAAAGCCCAATGAAAATCACAGAGATTATGAATATGGACTATCTATCTATCTATCTTGGCCGGAGGTTTAGCACAGCGGTAACAACAGCTGCTAAAAGATCTTATCAACTGAACATTACAGGTTCGAGACCCCGGGCTGGCTTGGGCAGCCAGCTGTCAGCCCTGCCTTCTGTTTACCTAAGCAGTCGAAAACATGTCTAGTTGGAAGTAGAGAAATTAGGGACCGCTTTGCGGGGGAGGACTTTTATAACGCCAATAAATAAGGAAGACCGATTGCCTAACGGGCTGGCAAGCTCTTCGTTATAGGAGGATGAAGCAATAGCACCCGGTGACACAACTGGAAAGAACCAGGAAAAGAACCTGTGGCTCAACTGGAAGATCCTCCTACTGTATATGTTGTATGTCTTGTATGTCAAAGTAGGATACAAACAAATAAATATAAGAATTTTGAGAAGCTTCTTTCCTGAATTGAGTTAGCCATAGGTTGGAAATGACTTGAAGGCATACAAAAACAACAACAGGTCCATATCTTTCCAGGTCTACAGCACCAACTAAAATTGAAAATATCTCCAGTTTTCAACAGCTTGAAGGTTTGGTGTATTGAGTTTGTTAGAGGTTGTAGATGTAAATAAATAGAAGCTTTACCACTGTTTCTGAACCAAAATATACCTTGCAGTATATAATGTGTCACTCAGATTTGTGTAATGAGTAACAGAAAATTTACTTCAGGTCAAAAGGTCAAACAGAGCAACAATATATATATTGAATTCTTACAGAGAACAGAGGGAATAAACAGTCCCTTTTAACAGTCTTCATGATATTTATGCTTCATGCCTTAGAAATGATCAGACTTTAGAGAGCTGGTAGCCATTTCCTTCCTGGCTGTTTCCAGTCAGCGCTCTCTTCACTGTCTGAGATGAAAATGGCAGTTAAAACCGTTTGTCTCAGCAGCAAGCTGGAGACAGTAGCCAATCAGAATTCTGGCCCCTGGCATGCTCAGCCAATCAGCTGCCACCACATGTCTTTCCAGTCAACCCATTACATCATGGTGTAATGGGAGAAGATACTTTTTTTGGAGTGTTCCAAAAAAAGTATTGGAGAAGATACTTAAAAAAAATATGACTAAGGGATTTTGGTATTTGTCCTCCAGAAAGGTAACATCATAAAACTCTGCCCTCAGCACTCTTCTAAACCATTCAAAGCTAAATATTTTTGTGAAGATAATATGCAATGCTCACAGTGTCCCATCTCCTGGCTCACCTTTTTCAATTTCAGCCTAAAACAGTGTTTACTCAAACAATGATCCTGGTGGTTTTAATTGCCATTGTTGAATTTCACTTTCATGTCCTCTTCCTGATATTGTCTTTTGTTCTTTTGGGTGTTTGTGTTATATAGTGATCTGGTGAGTTTGCTTTGCTTTGTTTAATTTTTAAAAATGTAATACTGCATTGTAAATTTGTTCTCCTTTAAATGAAAACACCCAGCATAAACAGCTTAAATAAATAAATCTCCAGCAGAATTATTTTTCCTGTTCCATCAAACAGAAAGTTCAATCTTTCAACAGCTTTCTAAGCTGTTTTTCAGGTCACAGAATATTTACTTTAAAAAAAAGTGTCATAACAACAACTCATTCTATATGTGTCCAGCACATTTTGAAAGCCATATTAATGGTATTATTAAGATGGCTTATGTTTTTAAAAAAAGATAAAACATAAATAAAATGACTTTCGGAAAACACAGTGTGGGTTCCAGAAGCATTTTAAAATGCTTACCAATCTAGTAGCAGCAGATTCCAAAAGTTAGGTAAAACAATTTTAGGGTTTTTAAAATAAAAAATTGAAGCAATGTGTGAATCTACATTGTAGAATAAATGCAGTTTGACACCATTTTAATTGCCATGGCTCAATCCTATGCAATCCTGAGAGTTGTAGTTTGGTGATGCACCAGTATTTTTTTTAGCAGAAGAGGCCAAAGACTTTGTGAAACTTCAATTCCCTTGATCCTGCAGCATCGAATAATAATAATAATAATCTGGCACAAGACAGTAAAGATGGTCCCAGTGGTGATCGGCACACTAGGTGCAGTGCCTGAAGACCTTGGCCTGCACTTGAACACAATTGGTGCTGACAAAATTACCACCTGCCAGCTGCAGAAGGCCCCCTTACTAGGATCTGCACCCATTATTTGCCGATACATTACACAGTCCTAGACACTTGGGAAGCGTCCAACAAGTGATCCAATAAACACCCAGCAGAGTGATCTTGTTTGCTGTGGACACATCTTGTTGTGTTTCTAATAATAATAATAATAACAACAACAACAACAACAATATCCTGCCCTATGTCCCCATGAGGACTCAGGGCGGTTATCATAGATGTTAATGTGGTGTCAAATTGTATTAATTCTACAATGAAGATGCTCTCTGTGTGATGTTTTCTGCTTTACAAACAGGAAACGATATATATCTTTGCAATGTTGACATTCATAGAATCATAGAACCATAGAGTTGGAAGAGACCTCATGGGCCATCCAGTCCAACCCCCTGCCAAGAAGCAGGCAAATTGCATTCAAAACACCCCCGACAGATGGCCATCCAGCTTCTGTTTAAAAGCCTCCAAAGAGGGATCCTCCACCACACTCTGGGGCAGAGAGTTCCACTGCTGAACAGATCTCACAGTCAGGAAGTTCTTCCTCATGTTCAGGTGGAATCTCCTTTCCTGTAGTTTGAAGCCATTGTTCCACATCCTAGTCTCCAGGGCGGCAGAAAAAACCCTCCTCCCTCCTCCCTATGACTTCCCCTCACGTCTTGATCCATCATGTCTCCTCTCAGCCTTCTCTTCTACAGGCTAAACATGACCAGCTCTTTAAACTGCTCCTCATAGGGCTTGTTCTCCATACCCTTGATTATTTTAGTTGCCCTCCTCTAGACACATTCCAGCTTGTTAATATCTCCCTGCAATTGCAGTGACCAGAATTGGACACAATGTTCCAGGTGTGGTGTGACCAAGGCGAATGGAGGGGTAGCATGACTTCCCTGGATCTAGACACTAGTCTCCTATTGATGCAGGCCAAAATCCCGTTGGCATTGTTGGCTCATGTTTAACTTGTCGTCCATGAGGACTCCAAGATCTTTTTCATACGTACTGCTCTCGAGCCACACGTCCCCCATTCTATATCTTTGCATTTCAATTTTTCCGCCTAAGTGGAGTATTTTGCATTTGTCACTGTTGAACTTCATTTTCTTAGCTTTAGCCCATCTCTCTAATCTGTTAAGATCGTTTTGAGTTCTGCTCCTGTCTTCTGGAGTATTATTGTTATTGTTATGTTTATTTATACCCCACTTTTTTTAACCTCAAAGCGGCTATTCTTACCAGCTTCAGGAAATACATCAAATACATCTAGAGCCAATACTGTATGCATGATTCTGATAAATAATATTAACAAAAAGGCTACTCTCTTCAGAGCAGTTAAGCATTGAACAAATCAAACATCCTTTCCCCAAAATGCTTGGAACCAGATGTGTTTTATGATTTTGGAATATTGGAATGCCTGTACTTGCATTTACACAATGAGATATCTTGGCGATGGAACCCAAGTATTAACATAAAATGCATCTGTCTTTCATACCTACCTCATATGCATAGCATGAAAAAAAATTGTACATGAAACCACTAGAAAACAAAGGTATTATTATCTCAGGAACACATGTGGTCAATGTTAGATTTTGGAATATTCAAACTTTGGAATTCTGGATAAAGGGATACGTTGAACTTTATTATACAAATCAAATCAAACAAATCTCTGTTGCAAAGAGATCAAATTAAACAATTGGCCAGGATTGTCCATCGGTTGTAGATAGTAGTGCCCTTCAGACAGGCCCTATATCCCAGGTCTTCTGTTTTAAACTGGATTGTATGAGTCCTCACTGCCAGATAATCTGGGATACACATAAAAACTGGTATCAGATCCTGGGCTATAGGGCCTGTCTGGAAGGGCCCCAAGACTACTGATTTGGGGACAAATCTCAAAGGCAGTCACTCTCTGCAGGATCTTATAGACTAAAGGTTTTGATATTGGACAGTTAACCAAAGTAGCTTGAAGTAAGGAAAAATCAGCTTGAAGATGAGCTGTTTTTGACTCAGAACAATTATTTTTTAATCAAGGAGTCAAAAAAATCTAGACATCAGACAGAACAATAAGAACTTTTCTCAATGAAACAAACACTACTGTTGGCCAATCTAAGTGGTCTATGGGGGTGGAGCTAAATTTAAGGGATTACAGACAACTCTCTGCCTAAACATGTCCTTGAGAGTTGTATTTATTGAGCATAGCACAGTGCCTTTACATTGATGGAGATTTTTAAAAAACCCTCACACAATGCTACCCTGAACCGAATTTGGCCTTTCTACCAACATTTCCAACCCCTTCCATTAGGGGTATGACATATCCAAGGTTTTTTTAAAAAAATTTTTTTTTGTTTTTCTTTGTTTTATATGAAAAGTGAATTTTGCCTCAAGTAAGACCTAAGGCGTAAGTACAGGAAGGAGAAATTAATTCGGCCAACTTGGGTTGGGGTTGGTGGTGGCAGATGAGAGAAAGGACATGTTCAGAAGACAATTACATGAAGGAAGATAAGAGCAAAAAGCTACGTGTCAGGTGAAAAGGAGATGAAGAGATCAACGATGTCATTAAGGCCTCAAAGAGAATTTAAAAAGTGGAAGGGAAAGAGGTAAGGAAGAAGAGCCGAGCTATCTATAGTTAATGTCTTGCATGAAAAGAGAGGTGTTCTTTCAGAACATGAATAGGAGGTGACAGCGGCATGGTATATATTTTCTTCTTGACAGAACGAGTACGAATTGTTCTTGAAACCGAAAGACCAGGGGGAAATATGAAAAAGAGGGTGGGGATAATCCCACCCATCGTGCTATGTCATCAGCCTTGCATGGGAAAACAGTTCGTCTTTTCTTTTAGTGTGAGAGACTGCCTAGGATGGCTTGGAAACAAGTTTAATTCTAAAGTGTAGATAGATGCACCCTTAGTCACAACTCGAGTGCATCCCAATTGTCAAGGGAAGAGTCAACAAAGAGATTGATTCAATGCCCTTATTCCAGCCAGGACCAGCAGTTAGGTTTCTAAAAAACAATTTATATTGGTTGTATTAGTATTCTGCCTTGAAATCTCCAGAGAGCATATCATGGGATGTAAACTATTGAAACATTCGTACAGTTGCACTTATTTCATATGCCAGTCAGATAATGCTCAAGATCCTGCAGGGTAAACTCCAGCAATACATGGAGAGAGAGTTGCCAGATGTACAAGCTGGGTTTAGACAAGACAGAGGAAGGAGAGACCAAATTGCCAAGATGCACAATAGCATCATTGATGCACATGTGAAGCCTCCCTGTGTCCCCTTGTGGGAGAAGGGCGGGGTAGAAATAAAGTTAATAAATAATAAATAAATATCCGTTGGATAATGGAGAAAGGCAGGGACTTCAGAAAAAAACATCTATTTCTGCTTTATTGACTCTTCTAAAGTCTTTTGACTGTGTGGATCATAATAAATTGTGGCAAGTTCTTAGTGATATGGAGATACCAAATCACCTTGCCTGTTTCCTGGTGAATCTGTATAACAACCAAGTAGCAACAGGAAGAACTGACCATGGAACAACAGACTGGCTCAAGATTGAGAAAGGCATATTGCAGGGTTGTATCCTCTCACCCAACCTATTCAACTTGTATGCAGAACACATCATGCGACGTGTGGGGCTTGAGGAATCCAAGGCTGGAGTTAACATTGCTGGAAGAAACATTAACAACCTTAGATATGCAGATGATACCACTTCTAACCAGGGTGAAAGAAGAAAGCCAATAGCTGGGTTGCAGTTCAACATCACAAAAACCAAGATGATGGCAACCTGACTGGTTGATAACTGACAAATAGAGGGAGAAAACGTGGAGGCAGTGACAGACTTTGTATTTCTAGGTGTGAATATTACTGCAGGCGCAGCCAGGAAATCAGAAGATGTTTCCTTCTTGGGAGGAGAGCAATGACCAATCTCGATAAAATAGTGAAGAGTAGAGACATCACACTGGCAACAAAGATCTGCATAGTTAAAGCAATGGACAGCTCTTTCCATTGAATTGGAAAGATGCAGAATGAAAGAGAAGCTATTTGCAGGTCAAAAGCAAATGCTGTAAGTATTCTCCAAATATTACAGTTGGTATCAATTGGTAGATACAATGTTGCTATTTTCCAAATCGGCAAAGAAGCCACTACCCAAAGCAAAATAAATAGGTTGTCAGAGCATTATTGCATTCTCAGTATGGTCACCAGTCTCTAGCCATGCTGTTTTGAGTTATTTTAGTTTTACTGAGGGCAGTTTTATTACGTAGCCAAGATTGTGTCAAACTGGAAACAATCTCACAGGGAATATATCACAAGAAGACGCATGGATTCATTCCACCCATCCATCAAAATAAAGAGCATCATCATCTAGGATGTGACATTCCTACAAAATGTACCATCATCCCTGGGGATTTTGCTCTCTGCCAAAATACAAAAACAAACGCAAGATGTGGACAAAAGATGTCCATAAATAGTTTTCTGCTAGTAAGGAACAGAACTCTCAAGCTATGAATCATACCAACGAGTTTTGAAATATTAGTAGTTTCTCGGATGTTTTGAACATTGACTGAGATTCTCCATCATTGGGCTTTTCCCGCATAATTTCAATGACGTGCAGTTGTACTTGGAGGTAACAACAAGATGTTTTGAACATGAAATTAAGATGAAATCAATCGAAAAGAGTCATTGCAAAATATCCGCTGTACTGGGTCACTACTCAGTTGTTCCTAGCTACTAATAAGAATCTATTTTGCATATATTGCCTGACTGCTTTCGATTGATTTCACTTATCTTAATTTCAGTGTGTTTATTGCACAGTTGTACTTGAGGCCATGGCTGAAAGGAGCAAGATGCCAGTTATGAATTATACTACATATCCCATGTATAGCATAGCTCATACCTGGCAGGTATGTGTAACCAAATGTACAACAAAATGCACATCCCATTAGTGTCATGAAAGCCTAATGGGAAGTCTTGGTTGAGAATTGTAGCAGTTTCATACTTTGTTTTGTGCCAACGTGCACTTTTCTGCATGAAAAATAAATAATTTTCTGGACAGGCAACAGCATTTTCTGCAAAGAAATATTTCGGCCTGAAAGAATTATTTTCTTTGTGAAGAAACAAATGTTTCCTGTAAAGAAAGTAATGCTTTCTGTTCAAAAATAACATGTGCAAATTTTGCACAGAATATGACTCCAACAACAGGAGATTTCAATGTTTCTACAAAGCAGTATTATTTTACTTCAGCAGAGCATACTGCCTTCCTACAGGGTATACAGTATATGGCATAAAGGCCTTTATTTGGAATACAAAGTATATGCTGTTGGAGCACATGTGAAGAAGCTTGGCTTCCTTAAACATCAGAGGCATGCATTTCAAATTTTCTTTTTGAGGCAAGGAGATGATAACAACAGACTTTATTTTGCAAAGCAAAGAACTGTGGGCAGCATGAAAAAGAACAAAGTGCCACAACAAGAAGCAGCTTGGTGAGCTTTTATAGTATTTCCAAGGACATTTTACACCTTCCAAAATTATTTTCCCCAGGCTCTCTTCCTTTCCATTCCCCTTTCATTCTCCTATGCTACCTTTGCGTAGATGCTTATCAAAACAATTCAGGAAAGCACAATTTTCCAATTACAATGATTCAATATATCAATATAGCATCTGGGTTTTCCCCTCCCTTTCTTTGAGGCATCAATTTTGGTGCAATCCATCAGACACTTTTTTAAAAACTGTCCACAGCTAAGACCTGTTTTTTAAAATTTATTGTCTTGTGAGCTTGACATTTCAGACCTTCAGTTGATGTCTCCTTTTGCATCTCTAAGGAAGTGATGGGCTGTTTATGGTTGGGCTCTGCTTCTTTTCTTTCAACTGCCATTTGTTATGTGAGTTTCTTCTGGCTTTATACTAAGACTAAGGAAGGTTTCCTTCTAACGCTAAAGACTAAGGCTATTTATTTAATCAAACCTATTTTTGTGCTACTTCTATTCTCCAAACTATTGTTATTTATTAATCAAATGAAATCAGGCCCCTTGTCCCCTTCACATACTTACACATATGTGTACCCATGTAAAACACACCACAGCTCAACATAGATGCAGCCTATTCACTTCTTAGGGCACATATATACTCTAGAAGTAATGCAGTTTGATACCACTTTAACTGCCATGACACGAAGCTCTTTAGCCTTCTCTTCCAAATAGTGCTAGTATTCTGCCATAGCATTGAGTCGTGGCAGTGAAAGTGGTGTTAAACTGCATTAAATCTACAGTGTAGTTGCACTCCCAAGGCCTGGTGAGTTGGATTTAATTTACTTTATTTTTACTCCTTCCCCACATAATATTCAAAAGCAAACCACATCCTCCTTGGATCGCAGTCGTTTTGATGTCCACCAAGATAGGATGTTTCAGGGGAAGGTAGTGATGTGGGCCATCCAGATCCCGAATTAGAATGTGGCTGCACCGATTCTGCCCTGTCACATCTTGCAAATCTCTCCATGAAGAATGAAGTCGCTGGCGGATCTGACTGGGTGTCAGATGGCATTGATTTGTATGCCAAGTTATAAAACGTTTGCTTTGAGAAGGACTTTGGGTCTCTACTGAGAGTGATATTCATCAAGTTGTTTGACCTCAGAGATGAATGAAAATAAGTCCCCTATCCTTGTCTTCTGATGAGGAAACACAACCTACAAATTATCTACAGATTCACTAAGAAATACCAACAAATGCGACATTCAGCAAAGGACAAGAGGGATCCCCTCGCCTCTGCAGGAGTCTACCGTATACAATGCAGCCGTGGACAAGTCTACATAGGGATGCCAAAACACAGCAGCATTGCCCAAACACAAATCAAGGAACATGAAAGGCACTCAGGCCCAGATTACCCATAAGGCCCCCCTAGGCCATGGCCTAGGGCGGCAGCCATGGGGGGGGAGCAGCAGATCCGGACCCCCCAAAAATTCAAAAAAAAATTCAAAAAAAAGGGTGCATGTGCACGGCAGCGGAAGCACCATCCATGGCCGCCCCACCCCTCCCTTTGCTCTGCTCCCCGCAGCTCCTCCCTTCCTCCTAAAGCCGTCATCATGCCGGCCTCAGAAGCGGCCAAAATTGCCCTTTTCAGGCCGGCATGACGGCTTTAGGAGGAATGGAGGAGCCGTGGGGAACCTCCCCATGCCTCCTTCCTCCCTCCTAAAGCCACCATGAGCAGCAAGGAATCTGGGCCGGGTAGGGGATGTGTGCCAAGCCTATTAAGCCACGGAGGAGCCTTTGTGGATCAAAGCAACCAACCAACCAAGACACCTACTTTGTTTTAAAAAGAGAGAAGGAGGAAAGTCCCAATCTATCCCTACCTATCAAAGTCAAAGAGCGGGAAGGAAGGGCTGTGTGGAACTGTCAACAGCCAGCGAGGGAGGGAGGCTCTGAGGGCACCCCATGGGTCCAATGATGTGCAGGCAGGAGAAGGAGGGGGGGCGAGGTGTGTGTGTGGAGTAAGCCTTACTCCCTCGCTGCCTCCACTCATTCACCCTTCTTCACCAGGAGACTCCTCTGCGCTCTCCTCCTCGGTCATGGCGGCCCAGTGGTGCTGCTACTGTGTTGCCTGCCGGTCTGGAGGAGGCGGCGGTGACAACAGCCGGGAACGTGGCGAGAGAGAGCGAGAGTGCCCCCACCAGCCATTATGGGACCCTCCTGGGGCAGGGGCGGAGCCGGGGTGGACTGGAGGGGAGCCGGGGGCGGGGGGAGAGCCTTTGGCCTAGGGCGCCAAAAGGACATGATCCGGGCCTGAAGGCACTGCAGACTAACTCAACCAGAGAAGTCAGCCATAGCAGAGCACCTGATGAACCAACCTGGACACAGCATATTATTTGAGAACATGGAAATGCTGGACCACTCTAACAACTACCATATCAGAATACACAGAGAAGCCATTGAAATCCACAAGCATGTGGACAATTTCAATAGAAAAGAAGAAACCATGAAAATGAACAAAATCTAGCTACCAGTATTTTTTTAAAAAAAAACCTAAAATCATAACAGTAAATAAAGAACAACACTAAAAAAACCCCCAGGGGAACTCTAGACAAGTAAGAATCAGGGACAGCTAATCTCCTCTCAGGTAGTAGGAAGGCACACCTTGAAAATGCTAGGCCATTAAATGCTAATCAAGGTGGCCAATTGAAACATTCACACCTACCTCCAACAGACAAGAGTTCTTTCTTCTGCCCTGGACATTCCATAGATATATAAATCCTAGTTTCTTAGTTCCCAACAGACCTCACAACCTCTGAGGATGCCTGCCATAGATGCAGGTGAAACGTCAGGAATGAATGCTTCTGGAGCATGGCCAGACAGCCTGAAAAACTTACAACAACCCAGTTCCCTATCCTGTTTTCTCATATTTAGATTTGAACAGAGAAGGAATGGAATAAGGCAGAATTATTTGTCCTATCTATCTATTGATCGATGTATCAATCTATTTTTCATGTATCCATCCATTCATCTTGTTCAGTGGTTTCCACCCATTGGTTCTTCAGGAATTATGGGTTTTGCTTCCAAAATCTGGGGCTGAAATTCCCAAAATGTGGAAGATCAAAGTTTGGAAATGGAAACTACTGCTTTAGCCTATGATGTCTCATGGCTGCGATGCCATTGGTGAAGAAGAATCTCCTCCAAGTTGCATTCTGGTCTTTAAAGTAGTTATTCAAATCAGCAAAACCATTTTAGGTTTCAACACCTTGGATAGTTCCTTTACAATCTGGATTCATTGGGTCATAGATATTAGCATCACCAGCTGATCTCCCTGTGGGTCAATCTACCTATTTAGGAAGTGGCTCCATTTCTAACCCAGCATCTGTCATCAATAATGGACTGGATGAAGGTAAACAACAACATGGATGATTCAATGATGCGGATCTGAATCTGTTTTAACTTCGTCATCATCGCTGTCACCATCAATCTGTTTCTAAGTAGACACAAAGACTTCTCCATGTTATTCTAAAAAAACACCCTATTTGAATATCATAATGATACAGTTATGAGAAAAGGGAATGAATAAATTGTAAAATAGGCACCATTGATTTGTGGGGTATAATTATGGAGTTCTGATGCCTGATTGTACTGCAAAATGAGGAATCTTTGGCAAAAGTCTGACTTGGCAGCTGGTGTTATGTGGACTCAGCCTCCTCCAAAAAACAAGATACAATCACATCTAATCTCTTTTCTTGTTTAAGTAAATAAGCTGATCTTGCATTGCGACAGACAGATAAAATCAATTTTTGGAAATCACAATGCTTAAATTTGTTATGCTGGTTTCATTATATGCCATCCTGAGATTTCTGGAGAGAAGGTGGGATATAAATATATATATATTTGAAATAAAGGAGTCCATAGGGAATGCAGATCAGATAAATACAGACAAGAACAATACTAGGTTTGCCAATTTTATTGGAAACTCCAGTAGCCTGTCAGGGTCCTATGAATATTTTGGATTAACACACTGTATGTGGGGCTGCCTCTGAAGACTATCTGGAAACTCAATGCAGTCCAACAAGCAGCAACCAGATTCCTTACTGGAGCAGAGTACAGGGAGCACACAACCCCCTTGTTACATCAGCTCCACTGGCTGCCAGTTTGCTACTGGGCTCAATTCAAAGTGTTGATCTTGGTTTATAAAGCCTTAAACCAGAGGTTTTCAGTCTTGGGGTCAGGATCCAGGGGGGGGGGGAAATCATGAGGGGGGTATCAGAGGGGTCACCAAACACCATCAGAAAACACAGTATTTTCTGTTGGTCATGAGGGTTCTGTGTGGGAAGTTTGGCCCAATTCTATCACTGGTGAGGTTAAGAATGCTCTCTGATTGTAGGTCAGCTATACATCCCAGCAACTACAATTCCCAAATGTCAAGCTCTATTTTCATGAAACTCTACCAGTGTTCACATTTAGGCATATTGTGTATCTGTGCCAAGTTTGGTTCACATCTTCCATTGTTTGAGTCCACAGTGCTCTCTGGATGGAGATGAACTACAACTCCCAAACTCAAGGTCTATGCCCACCAAATTCTTCCAGTATTTTCTGTTGGTCATGGGAGTTCTGTGTGCCAAGTTTGGTTCAATTCCATCATTGGTGGAGTTTAGAATACTCTTTGATTGTAGGTGAACTATAAAGCTCAGCAAGTACAACTCCAAAATGACAAAATCCGAAATATTTGAGGACCGGGACAACTACAATTCCACTAGTATTCAAATTTGGGCGTATTGGGTATTTGTGCCAAATTTGGTCCAGTGAATAAAAATACATCCTGCATATCAGATATTTATATGATGATTCATAACAGTAGTAAAATTACAGTTATGAAGTAGCAAAGAAAATAATTTTATGGTTGGGGGTCACCACAACATAAGGAACATTAAGGGGTCATGACATTAGGAAGGCTGAGAACCACTGCCCTAAATGGTTCTGGTCCAACTTACCTGTTCGAACACATCTCCCCTTATGAGCCAAATAGAGCTTTAAGATTTGCTGGGGAGGCTCGGCTTTCAGCACTTTGCATGTTTTTAATCTGTTTTAATGTTTTTATGCATTTAATTGTTTGTATATTATAATTATTTTATAGTTTGATGTGGCTTGTTTTATTGTTATGAAGCAGAGAGTGTTTGAGGATTGGGACATCCGTAGGGAGACCAAGGTGCTTGCTTATAAAGCTATTTTCCTCCCAACCCTGCTATATGCCTGCAAAGCATGGACTGTCTACAGATGTCACACTCAACTCCTGGAACAATTGCCTCTGCAAAATCCTGCAAATCTCTTGGGCAGGGAAATGTCAGTGTGCTGGAAGAAGCTAAGACCACCAGCATTGAAGCAATGCTCCTACGCCATCAACTCCACTGGACTGGCCATGTTGTCCTAATGTCCAATCATCATCTCCCAAATTAGTTACTTTACTCCCAACTCAAGAATGGGAAATGTAACGTTGGTGGACAGGAAAAGAGATTTAAAGATGGGCTTAAAGCCAACCTTAAAAACTGTGGCATAGACGCTGCGAACTGGGAAACCCTGGCCCTTGATAACTCTAACAGAAGGTCAGCTGTGACCAGCAATGCTGCAGAATTTGAAGAGGCATGAATAGAGGGCAAAAGGGAGAAATGTGCCAAGAGGAAGGCACGTCAAGCCAAACTTGACTGGGCCCGCCTTCCACCTGGAAATCAATGTCCTCAATGCGGGAAAACATGTGGATCAAGAATAGGGCTCCACAGCCACCTACGAACTCACTGCCAAGACACCAGACTTGGATGACCATCATCCTCGGGCTATGAGGGATCGCCTAAAGTTGCCTAAGGTTGCGGCATTGAATTTTTGCTAGAATTTGTAAGCTGCTTTGAGTCCCCTTTGGGGTGAGAAAGGTGGGGTATAAACAAAGCAATTTTTTAAAAAATAAATGAAATAAATAAAACTCTTCACCCCAGTCAATGGCCAGTCTGTCTGGGGATGGTATGAATTGCAATCAAGTCCTTCTGTAATGGTTTGAGAAATGCACTTTCAGTAGATGTGGGAGGCAATAGGCAGATCTCTCTCTGGACAATGGGGAAGGCCAAGCAATGCTTTCCACCATTAAAACATGAAAAGAACAATAGAGACACTTCTTACTAATCTGGACGATGTTGTAATGGCAGCAATCTTCCTTGATGGAATTTATCACATTTTATACCCAGTGCTATTCATGGCTATTGAAAAGAATCACTTTCCTATTGTGCTGGATGAAACTAGATGAGCGTATCGCCGGAAGCTGCAAATACAAAGCCCTCAGAGATTTATTTCTTTGGTCATTTAGAACAGCGCATTCATAATGGCCATGAATTTCTCTCTCCCTGGATTCAGATTTGTGTTTTCATGCTTGTTTATAATGTTGGTGCTAACATTCAATATATTGACAAAGCAGGATGGAAGTGTCACAAAACAGAAAGTTTCCTTCCTGTCATATTATTATAATGTCCACAAAATATTGTCCTTTAATGCTTCTCAGTTGGAACCCTCTAGATATTTTGGACTGCAATTCTGATTGGCCTTGGTGGGCTGGAACATGCCCAGAGCAGCACGACCAAAGCGGTCAAAAGTCTGGACACTATGAAGTCCGATGAGGAGCCCCCAGTGGGTTAAAGCGCTCAGCTGCTGAACTTGCTGACCAAAAGATTGCAGGTTCGAATCCGGGGAGCGACGTGAGATCCCACTGTTAGCCCAAGCTTCTGCCATCCTTGCAGTTTGAAAACATACAAATGCGTAAAAGCTGGCTCACCTGGCCAGCATTGGAGGCATAGTGATGGCCTGACAGGCCCAAAAATAGAGTCACCAGCAGAGTCGCTAGGAGAGTTTCTATCACCAGTAACTTGGGAGGGCACTCTTTTCTCCACCTTCACAGAGTTTGAGTCACTTATAAGGGTGAACTGGGGAGAGGCTCTCTCCCTTACGACCCTAGGCCAAGCATTTGAGTCCCAGTCCCTGACAGCTTGGGAGGGCCCTCTCTCCTCCCCATTCACAAAGAAGGGACCACCTGGGAGACCATATTCCAATTTTTGGGAGGGGGCTGCTGCTGCAGATCTTCTCCAGCTACCAAAACCTACACCCCAAAAAGTTCTGGACTTAAATTTCCTCTGGCGGTGGCCATGTCTCTGAGGCCTACGCCTCGGGGGCCTACCATTTCCCATCGATGCAACTGTCTTTTGGGTTGCAAAGGTCAACAACAAGCTACACAATTGGCCAGAAGCTCATTCTGACCTGGGCTGGCTTTGACCTTTTGGTCGGTAGTGATCTTTAATGCAGCTGACACCCAGCCAGCTGCGCCACAGTCCCAGTGTCTGATATCAAATATTGATCTTTATTTTGCCATCTCCCTTTCTTTCTGTGTGGGCAGTGAATGCCTCTAGGACTAGGAATCCCTTGGAACTGAGATGATTGGGTTTGGGACAGACACAGGAATGCAATAAAGGCATGAGCAGCTGCCACATTCAGATGTTGACAACCTGGAACCTTGCCTGCATGTCAAAGCTCTCAAATGCAAATGAAATATTAAAATAATTTCTGGACCCAGCTGAGATCCAAAGGGCTGAAGGCTAATCATATGGGGAGATGCTCATCTGCAGTGCATGGCATTTCCATTAAGGAATTAGGTGAGTGAATAAAACAATTTCGATGCTCTCCTGGCAAATCTACAGAAATTCTACCGGTTGAGCTTCTCACCCCAATATGCTTATTATAACTACAGTGGCAAGGTCCTTAAACCTGAACATGACACAACATCTAAATTCAGTTGTTGAGTTGCTTGATGAGTTGTTCTTATCAGGGCCTTCAATGTACTATGCGGGGCATTCATTAAAGATTTTCCCTGACCCACTTCTTGTGGATTGAGAGCAATGAAACTTGGCACAGTTCTGAGTCCCTCTCTCCATCGCTAGCACCTAGGGACACACACTTCTCCCATCTTTTTAACCAACTGTAAACACCTAGCTTGTAGAAGTCGACAGCTTGTTCCAAAAGCCACGTTGTGAGTTCAAAAAGCAGTCTCATCATCTGAAAAATGGTTGCCCTTCAAAAATAACTTAATTGTTGGAAAGAGATGGAATAAAGGAGAGGCAGTAACATTTCAAAGCAACAGGAGCATGCTTCTATTTGGGCAACATGTGCATTGTGAACTGGTGTATTGTCTTGCAGAAAGTGGACATCTTTGCTGAGCATGCCTTCCACAATTTCCACAGCGGTGAAGCATAGTGTGCCCCTGTAACCATGGTATCCTTTACTGGAAAATCCATCACTACTACTCTGTGCTAGTCCCAAAATATTGTGCATAATCTTGCCTGCCAAAAGTTGGGCATGTGCCTTCTTTGGAGGCAGTGAGTCATGATGCTTCCATTGCATTGACTGGACTTTAGTCTCAGGATCCCATCTTGTTGATGGGAAGCTTCCCACCGAAGTGGAAATCATCTATCAGACAGATGGCAAGCTATTTAACCTCAGCAGACTGAAAGCCAAAACCAAGGTTACAACAACATCTGTTATAGAACTCCGATATGCTGATGACAACGTCATCTGTGCTCATTCAGAAGATCTACAAGACACTTGAAACACTGTCACAGAAGCATACAAGAAGCTAGGCCTATAATTGAACATCAAGAAAACCAAAGTGCTCTTCCAGCAGTCACCAGCCATGCAATTCCCTCTGCAATGCCAGAAATACAGCCTAATGGTGTAACATTAGAAAATGTTGGCCATTTCCTCTATCTTGGCAGCCACCTCTCCACAGAAGTCAACATTGAGCTCTGTGAATGCAGCATTTTTCTGAACGAAGCACAGAGTGTTTGTGAACTGGGACATCTGTAGGGAGACCAAGGTGCTTGTTTATAAAGCTATTGTCCTCCCAACCCTGCTATACGCCTACAAAATGTGGGCTGTATACAGATGCCACATGCCACTCCTGGAATGATTCCATCAGCATTGCCTCTGAAAAATCCTGCAAGTCTCTTGGGAAGACAGGCGGACAAATGTCAGCATGTTGGAAGAAGCAAAGACTACCAGCAACTATGCTGGACTGGCCACATTGTCCAAATGCCCAATTACTGTCTCCCAAAGCAGTTGCTCTACTCAGAACTCAAGAATGGAAAACGGAATGCTGGAGAACAGGAAAAGAGATTTAAAGATGGGCTCAAAGCCAGCCTTAAAAACTGTGGCATAGACAGCGAGAACTGGGAAGCCCTGGCCCCTGAGCACTCTAGCTGGAGGTCAGCTGTGACCAGCAATGCTGTAGAATTTGAAGAGGCATGAATGGAGGGTGAAAGAGGGAAACATGCCAAGAGGAAGGTGCATCAAGCCAACCCCAACTGGAAGTGACTTCCACCTGGAAACTGATGCCCTCACTGCAGAAGAAGATGCAGGTCAAGAATAAGTCTCCACAGCCACCTATGTACCCACTGCCAGGACACCGAACTTGGAGGACAATTTTACTCAGACAACAAGGGATTGCCTTCGTAAGTAAGTCAGTAAGTCAGTGAATCAGTAAGTAAGTGATGGACCCAGCTTTCATTCTGTGTGATCAGTCTGTTGAAAAAGCCTTCCTGGTCTCCATGGCACATCATTGTCAAGAGAGCCTGAGAGCTTTTGACTCGTTCCTGCTTCTGGAAAGGTGTGAGAAGCTGGAGGATCCAGTGAGTGGATACCTTATGCATGTGAAGATGGTTTTGGATGATTTTTACCCATGGACCCCACACTAATCTTGACATTTTGGGCTAGGTGGCAAATGGTTACGCAGCTATTTTCCAAAATAGTGACCTCCACTTGCTGTATGGTGTGTTCATGAATAGCAGAGTGGGGTCATACTGGAATTGGAGCTGTTTGCACTGAAGCACTACCACATTTGAATTGATGATGCCAGTTCATATGAAGGGGAATCATCACCAGAAACCTTTTTAATCTGATTGAACATTTGCTTTAGTGTGCAGCCTTTCAAGTAAAGGAACTGAAGGACTGCTCTGTATTCCACTGAGTCTGTGATCAAACCTCACACCACTTCAGCACCTGTAAAATCAAGACCGTTATCAGTTCTGAGTTGTTAATTGGCATGTAACCTATAGAGACGTATGTCATTACACACGTGCAGTTTCAGCATCCTGTGATAAATAGAAGTGGGCCGAGGAAATCTTTAATGAATGCTCTTTGTGCTTGTATCACTCGAGGAAACAGGCATTGAGTACCCACTCCCATTACACACTGCAGTCCCATAGTTAGTTGCACAATGCAGCAAAAGGATGATGCAGCTGAACTATTGTGCAACTAGGTGTATCCATACTGACTATTTACAGGCAATGACACAGCTGCATTAAAACATTTCCCCCACAAAGATCAATTTTTAATATGACAAAATCCAATTGTGCATCCATGTATGCAAAAACATGTTTTAAATCATTCAAGTGAGTGCCGATTTACATCCTTACCATGGACTGATAAAGAGCATTTGAGTCCTTTTCTTTTTGGAATTTCTGCTATTCTAGTAAATGAACACCATTACAGAGGTGATAAATTGCATCTTAACTGCTAGTTAATTGCTCATTTTTATTACCCTAAAATAGAGACTTTATGGGAAGAACTGCCAGGGATGTATTTTCCCCCTGTCCAACTTATATATTTTCCTTTCCTAATTTTCTTTTAGTTGGGTGACCTCTCTCTCTCTCTCTCTCTCTCTCTCTCTCTCTCTCTCTCTCTCTCTCTCTCTCTCTCTCTCCCTCCCTCCCTCTCTCCCTCCCTCCCTCCCTCTCCCTCCATATATTTTCAATATAAATATGTTTATATACTTTCCGCATTGACCAGAATATGTTTGTGTGTATTTTCACTGAAAATGAGGATTCCATCCATCCATCTCTCTCTGTGTGTCAGTCTCACTTGCTAATTAGCTCCCAGGGAGAATGATCTTTAAAATGTCAACAATAACATGCACATTTTACATATAATACTTCTCCACAGACAGCATTGCCTGTGCAAATCAAAGTTGTTGTTTTTCTGCACAGGAAATAATATCACTGTATTTGTCAAGACTTAACTCCCCCCAGGATGAAGCTTGATCCTCAGAACTCCAGTTCCCATCCCCGGAAAACCCCACAAATGTATAATTACATGTTGGTTCTGCACAAAAAAATCACACACTTCCTGTACTTTAGTCCAGTCCATATCACTAGACCCATCTTCAGAATCCCCAACCACACTTCCCATAGTTGGCTCTCCAGTGGCAGACCCATCATCCCCAGAGAAACCCTCAAAAGAGTCCTCATCAGTGGATTCCTCAAGTATTTGCCGGATCCTTTTCCTTTGTTGCTCTTCATCTGATGCTTGCTCACGAGTAACCCCCTTTCCCCTCCTAGCTTCCAGTTCCATACTTTCAGGATCACTCAAGGGCTCAACTACAACAGTATTGTTTTCTGAACAATTTCTACTTTAACAGCATATAAACAGGCATGATTGTTTTTGCAGAATAGGTCCCAAACTGCAAATATTCTCATCAGTCCAAGATTATTTCTATAAGAGTTTCAGGACACTTGAAGATAAGGTACAGCAACACCCCATATCTGCAGAACCACTATAGGTGGTTTAACTTATCCAATTCTTCATTTATAAGTTCCTATATAAACCATGGGGCATGGTGCTGGAGTGAGTTAAACCACTGAGCTCTGGAATTTGCAGAGCAAAAGGTTGGCAGTTCGAATCCATGGAGTGGGGTAAGCTCCCGTCGTTAGCCCCAGCTTCTGCCAATTTACCAGTTCAAAAATATGCAAGTGTGAATAGATCAATAAGTAGCGCTTCGGTGGGAAGGTAACGACGCTCCATGCAGTCATGCTGGCCACATAACCTTGGAGCTGTCTATGGACAACGCCAGCTCTTTGGCTTAGAAATGGAGATGAGCG
Source organism: Anolis apletophallus (assembly GCA_030556195.1). Classification (NCBI taxonomy): domain Eukaryota; kingdom Metazoa; phylum Chordata; class Lepidosauria; order Squamata; family Anolidae; genus Anolis; species Anolis apletophallus. The sequence goes on along the minus strand of JARBWK010000012.1, from coordinate 107,367,385 downwards.
CCGCCCCAGAGTCGGACTTGACTAGACTTAATGTCAAGGGGAAACTTTTACATTTTATATAAACCATACCTCTTCCCAATACCTCTGTTGCATTCCTTTGAAAATAAGTATGATTTGTTATTATCTGTGATTTCACATATTCACGCACAGTTCTGAAACCTATCTCTCATGGATGTTTGTGTGTATTACTGTATTTAAACCATTTAAAAATACTTTAAATATTAGTTATATTCCTATTTAGCCCCTTGGATTATTCATATGAGGTTGAGACTCAAACTAGAAGTGAATGTACTGTTGTGCTCATTTACCTGATAGCCACCACTGTGAATATTTCATGCGTGTTTATTTGCAGTGATTGCTGAAGTCCCACATTAGGATCCTGTAGCATAAATTGGCACATGCGCAGCTATGTCTTGTGCTGAATGGCAACATTGTGTAGCTAAACCAAGATACTGACCGTGCAACTGAATGCATCAGCAAAGTTGCATCTACATCCATGCACATCAGCACATGTGCAACTGTGCTTCTGATTTAAATAGAGACATTTAGCATTAGACAAAATTGTCTACTTCAACCAAGGTTTTATGCCCACAGTGTAAGTATAAGCCATTGAGCCATCTTGCAAAAAAGGGAATTCTTAAGGGAATTTGGGGATGTACCAAAAGCTACAAAGGACCTTAGGGACCATACCTCACTCACAATATAGGATGTCCCATGCTGAAATCTTGACTTCCGCTTGGGTCATTTATCCATCTCATGTTAAAGCTAATAGAAATAGGAAGGAAATGGAAAGTGGTGGAAATGAGGCTTCCAAATTATGTATCAAATATGGCCCCATTTCGCAAAGGGACACAGTCCTTCTGACGGGAGTTCTCACTCCTCCTCTCCATCTGTGTTTGTCTTGGCATAATCCCCAGTTCTCACAACCTACAAGTGATACATTTGTTCTTCTGACCTCGTGTGTAGTCTATTCAGTGTTCATGACTCCTCTGTTGTGGGGTCTCCCTCTTTCCCTCTCTCGGGAGGTTCCCTGCTCTGTTTGAAAGGCAGGAAGTGACCCCCGAGGTCTCTGGCATCCTCTGTGAAACATCCTCTTTGAAGAGCCTCAACATGAAAAATGGTGCTAGAAGCCAGTGCTTTTCCATCTGCTCCAAAAGTTTCAGAGGAAAGACACGTTGGGCTGGCAGTAGTACACGCCTTGAGGAGGGAAGGATTTTATTGCACATGTTATCTCTTTTTACTGTGTGTATCCAGGCCTAACCAGCCTTATTGGATGCAATGCATTGCCTTTCACCTTCAGTGCTCTTGCCCCCAGTACTAATCTTTATACATTCTCCATATAAGCCAGCTATCTATTTCCCAGAACTAGTGAACTGCATCCATTCTCTCTCATACACACACACACACTCACACAAACACAGGACTTTCTGCCTCTCAAAATATAGATATTGATTAATACATAGGTACAAGTTTGGATATTGATCAAGGCCAAGATCTGAATAACGTTATAAGAATGTCAATCTACACTTCTGTAGGTACAGAGTGGTTGTAGTTGACCTTCCACTGGATATCATATCAGCCAGATACCTGCAAATGTGCTTGTTGTTTCCACAATCTCAGCCAATCATGTTGTACATTGGAGGCACTGATAAGTGATTATGCACCACTCCGTACATGCTTCTGGAACAGGGCCATACAGCCCCGGAAAACTCACAGCAACCCAATTGCTGCTATTTTTATAAAAGCTGATTGTTTTGGTGCTGGCAGCAATTGGAAGGCTGACTCCCAAAAAGGGAATTAGATGATTTTTCAAACCCACTTGCAGCTCCCGTAACTGGTAATTTTCAAAACACCAACATATGAAAAATCAATGGAATCCTACAGGAGGGAAAAAATTAAACAGCAGTATTAATCCATTCACTTCTGGAAAAGCCAGCCTTAATGGTTTATTCCTTTTGTTCCTTTCATTGATTGCTTTTTCAAAAAGCAACTACTGAGTCTGGAGGATGTGGAGAACGGAGAGGGAAAAGAGGAGAAGCAGGGCAACTTATGTAAATAAATGATTCATCGCATCAGGGAGTAGAACAGTTTAGCTAAAAGTGTTCATGTGTATCTTCAACTTTCCTCTTGACTTAGGGCAACCTCTTGGAATGGATTCCATAGGGTTTTCTTAGGCCAAACATAACCAGAGGTCAGCTCCTTTCTCTGGCTCCTGATATTGATTGGTGGTCTCCCATCAAAGTAATAATCAGGGCAGAAATGCAACAGTTACTTCTAAAGGGGTAACTGCCAACTGTCAGCGCAACAAGATCCTACATATACAAGAACACAACTCTAAATCCAGATCTCTGTTTCGGGCTAAACATCCACAGCTCCCTGAGATGCTTCTCATAGGGATGTAATGCATTCCAAACCTTTAATCATTTTCATCACCTTTCTTTGGACACCTGTCTGTTGGCAAGATGATTAGAGAAACAATTAGTTTGGATAGTTTAACATCCATAGATACAGCTTATGGAATTTTGGGATTCATATTTCGGTGAAAAACAGAGTCCTCTGGCAGAGAATGCACCACCATATTACATATTCCAGGATTCGATAGGATGCAGAATCTATAAATGTGCTAAAAATGGCAAAAATGGCAAGAAGCACTGCTTGGCTATCAAGCAAAAAGTGAGTGCTAGGAATTTTTCTTTTTAGAACATAAGAACATAAGAAGAGCCATGCTGAATCGGACCTCAGCCCATCTAGTCCAGCATTCTGTATCACACAGTGGCCCACCAGTTGTACACGGGGATCTCGAGCAGAAGGGAGGGCAAAACCCTGACCTGCTCCCGACCCCCCCACAACCAGTACCCAGGGAAATCCTGCCTACCTCAACCAACTCCGAGGTGGCACTTGAATGTCCTTTTCAGTAACTACCGATACACTTGGTATCCATGAATCTGTCTAATCCTGCCTTGAAGTTGTTCAGGCTGACAGCTGTCACAACCTCTTCTGGAAGTGAGTTCCATAACCCAATGACCCTCTGGGTGAAGAAATATTTCCCTTTATTAGTCCTAATTTTCCTACCTTGGAGCTTCAGGGAGTGCCCTCTAGTCCTAGTGTTGGGTGACAGAGAAAATATTTTTCTTTATTCACCTTTTCTATCCCATGCATGATTTTATACACTTCGATCAAGTCACCTCTTAAACGCCGTCTTTCAAGGCTGAAAAGACCAAGGCGTTGCAACCTGATTTCATAAGGGAGCCGCTCCATCCCCTGGATCATTCTTGTTGCCCTTTTCTGTACCTTTTCCAGTTCCGTTATATCCTTCTTAAGGTGCGGAGACCAGAATTGTACACAGTACTCCAAATGTGGCCTTACCACATGTCAGGAGGGACTTGAAAAACTGCAAGTCACTTTTGGTGTGAGAGAATTGGCCGTCTGCCAGGATGTTGCCCATGGGATACCTGGATGTTTTGATGTTTATACTCCTTGTGGGAGGCTTCTCTCATGTCCACGCATGAGGAGCTGGAGCTGATAGAGGGAGCTCATCCACGCTCTCCCCGGATTTGCTGACTGGCACAACCTGGGAATCACAACCCGACCCAGTGAAGACATCTTCCCTTGTGCTTTGCTGCTCCGCTGCTGAATACACATGACCAGTGTGGAATACATCTCACCATGTTAAAACAGTAGATGTGCCTCTCAATGAGTCATGTCACATTATCACAGGATGTCTATGCCCAACACCACTGGAGAAATTATACTGCTTAGAGACAATGTTGCATCACCTGACATCCACTGGGAAGTAGCAGCCAATAATGAAAGGACCAAGGCATTGACATCTCTGGCCTATCCTCTGTTTGGATATCAGCCAACAAGCCCAATGCCTTAAATCAAGAAATAGTTTCCTAAAATCTACAGACATATTCGCAGGAACACCTCAATAAGCGAGAGTCTAAAACTGACAGGCTAAATCTTCAATCAGTGATTGAGACCAGATGAGAAACTCCCTCCTGGGCACACAGAAGGCACTGAACAGACTATGCTCTGGCACCAAGAGATGCAGAGCCAATCTTAAGAAATTAGGCTATGAAGTGGTGTCCTCAACATGTGAGTGTGGAGAAGAGCAAACCACAGACCACTTACTATACAATGCAGTCTGAGCCCTGCCACATTCATAATGAAGAACCTTCTCACAGCAACATCAGAGGCACTTCAAGTGGCCAGCTTCTGGTAAAAAGAAATTTAGTATAATGCCAAATTTTAAATTTTGTTTGTGTTTTTTAAAAATACATTATAACTGTACCCTCAATTTGCTTCTGACACAATAAATAAAATGTTGCATTTGCAGACAAGGATGGGTAATTCTCACAGTTTCCTCCTTAGTGCAGAAAAGTAATGCTCCTCTGCAGTTGTTGTTGTTCATTCGTTCAGTCGCTTCCGACTCTTTGTGACCTCCTGGACCATCCCACACCAGAGCTCCCTGTTGGCCGTCACCACCCCCAGTTCCTTCAGAGTCAAGCCAGTCACTTCAAGCATGCCATCCATCCATCTTGCCCTTGGTCGGCTCCTCTTCCTTTTTCCTTCCATTTTCCCCAGCATAATTGTACTCTGCAGTACTTTCCCTGTATTTCAGTGTCTCAAAGTATTGTAAAGGAATTATTCCATGGGAGGGAAATGTATGTTTTCACACACAACTGTTGCAGAGGAAACAGAGTTTTCGGTGCAAGAAGCCAACTTTTGTTCAGGAAACATCCACAAAAAGAAGATTTTCCTGCACAGAATAATTCATCCAAAACACTTTGGGACATCTAATACTAAGGGGGAAATGCACAGGATTCTCACTGATCTAGTATTCTCCCCAGTTGGGTTTCCCACCTTCCAGAAATCCATTTTTTGACTTGGGATTAAGGAATTATTATTTTTCTTCCCCATTCTAGTGCAGCGTATGTGGCTCTCTTCCCTATTCCTTTAGAGATGTTTGCATTTAATTTGGTCCAAGATATATCTCTGCAGACAGCTTCTCCAGGAGCTGCCAACTACAGCTGTTTAACTCCCCAAAAACAGAGCGGGATGGCAGAGTTTGCATTTTTTACTAGTTCTGGTTTGCATTAGAATGTTTCAGCAACGAGGGACAAAACACATATTTAAAGAAACCCATGTGGTTGAAGTTGTGTTCTGTTTTCAGGCATTTCTAGCAATGACCTTAGTTGGTCAAACTATGTGGGGTTTAGACATGAAAGGAGAAACCTCCTGGTTGAGCGCTTTGTGGTTGATCAGAACTCCTGGGAGGAGAGTTGTCAACAGCCACCCTGGGCTACGGTCCCTGGTGGCTTCCATTGAAGGGAGATGAGCTTGCCAATGCATGTGCTTACTTAATACTTGCATTCCTGAAGGCCACAAACTCTGCCATATTAGACAGGTCATGTAGTCTCTCTAACCACTTTGCGTGCCTTGCAAATTGATTCCACGTGGCTGTGGCAGGACAAATAGATGCGCCTTCAGAGAGAAGCATGGCAAGAATGGGATGACAAATGAGTGCCGCAAAGACCAAAAAGCTAGCATAGTTTGTGACTCATGGAGCTTAATCTGTCTAGCAGTCCAGCAGGAAGACCTCAGTAAAACTCTTGGGTAAGGAAATGCAGCAAACATGTGGCAGACCAAAATAAGTAGCTGGTGGATTGCGTTTGGCTCAGTGACTCATCTGCAGTGGCACCTTACCTAAGATGACGGGCTACAATACAGACAACTCCTGAGTTACAAACATTCGACTTACAAATGACTCATAGATAAGAGCAGGGGTGAGACAACAGGAAGTGAGAGAAATATACTCCTAGGAAGGGAGATTCATTTCTGAAAGAGTTACTATCATGGGGAAAAGGTGTCTTCACTGAAGCTTTCTGCCTAATCCTTGTTTCCACCACAAGCCAAATTTGTCAAAATCCAATTATTACAGGGACAGAAAGTGTGGTGAAATCTTTTGAAAAGAGGCACAGACAGCAAAACAAACACCACAGGCACCGGAAGCTTTCCTTATGCTATCCAAAATTAGAAACATATATTTTTAGCTAGATTTACACTTTAAAATGTACCTGTTTTGATTTACATACAAATTCAATGTAAGAGCAAACCATCAGAACCTTTCACATTTGTAACTTGTGGTCTGCCTGCATATGAATTGAAATATGAGTCCCCCCTTGGAGATAGGACGAGTTTTAAATAAAGATGATGATGATGATAATGTTGATGATATAAGGAAATTCACTTAGAACAAGCGTGAGTGGAAAGATAGCTGCATTGGATCTCCAGCAACTTCTGTGCCCTTTAATAACCCAACAATCTGTTTCTCCAAAACGTTTCTTTCCATTAAGGAAATGCTTTGAAAACAGTAAATCACACTTGAGCGAATCACTTTCATCTACACTACTGCAAAAATCAGCCAAAGATCAGGTAGAAAAAAGAAAAATACAAACCAGAATTAGGGTTCTGGTCATTCCTAATTATATTCACAGCTGACTTTCTGATAAAATTGTGGTTTGTCCACCTGTCTTCCCAAGAGATTGGCAGGATTTTTCAGAGGCAACGCTGATGGAATAATTCCAGGAGTTGACTGTGACGCCTGTAGACAGTCCACGTTTCACAGGTGTATAGTTGTTGGGTTTGTAACTTCTTTGGCTGCAGGGGCCTCTGTGCAGAGGGCTTCTTTGCAAAGGGATGGGAATTTTCCTCAGCTTCGTTCTTATGGGAATCAGGCTGTTAGACTTAAGAGAGATAAGGTTAGCACCTGTGTTGATAGTTCAGCTAGCAGAGAAGCTGCAGAGAAGGAATTTTAACGAGCTCTCCAAGGCCGTTTGCGTCTTGGCCTGGACAGCGAATTAAGAGAATCGAAAGCAGTTCGGTTTTGACTATTTAGATACCGTTTGCTGTGCAATGCTTTAGTTCTGGGCAACTTTGATTCATGGAAGGCTTTTGCATGCATTCATGGACTTAAGATTCTACTATGCCTTGGAAATTCTAGTTTGTGCTTTCTAGGACTTTGCTTCTCTTGGTCTACCTTGAATTTTCTTGGACTCTATTGAACCCTCTTGGATTATATTTACCTGACTGCTTTTGGCTCCTCAAACCTTCCTGTTGGATTATAGTTTGTGTTTTCCTTGAACCTTTTTTATTCTGCATTGCATTGCGGATATTTACCTGCTTTAATAAATTACTATATATTCAAGTGCTGGTGTTGTGTGATTACATCTAGGGGGTCCCCGCTTTCCTGGAGTGTGACAATAGCAGGGTTAGGAGAACAATTGCTTTATAAACTAGCACCTTAGTCTCACTATGGATGTCCCGATCCTTAAACACTCTCTGCTTCATTTGGAAAAATGCTGCACTCGCAAAGCTCAGGTGGTGTTGTATTTCAGTGTCAATGTGGAGAGGTAGCTGCCAAGGTAGCGGAAATGGTCAACATTTTCTAATGTTACATCATTAAGCTGTATTTCTGGCTTTGCAGACCACCAGCTTTGAAGCTATGCTTCTACACCATAAACTCCACTGGACTGGCCATGTTGTCCGAATGCCCGATCACTGTCTCCCAAAGCAATTACTATACTCCCAACTTAAGAATGGGAAATATAATGTTGGTGGACAGGAAAAGAGATTGAAAGATGGGTTTAAAGCCAACCTTAAAAACTGTGGCATAGGCACTGAGAACTGGGAAGCCCTGCTCATTGAGTACTCTAACTGGAGGTCAGCTGTGACCAGCAGCACTGTGGAATTAGAAGAGGCAGGAATGGCGGGTGAAATGGAGAAACACGCCAAGAGGAATGCTCATCCACCTGGAAACCAATGTCTTCAGTGTGGGATAACATGCTGATCAAGAATATGGCTCCACAGTTACCTTGGGACCCACCACCAAGACACTACACTTGGAGGACCATCATCCTTGGGATATGAAGGATTGCCTAATAAATAAATAAATAAAATAATGAACTTATGGTATAGTAAGCCATAGGGTGGCAAAATTCTCACTATGCCCATCCTTGTCTTCAAGCAAGGGGGACCACTGCTCCACCTGGGACTGTGTAATCTGGACTATAGATAAGAAGGCACAGTCTTCCAGATGTTGTTTGTGTTGGAAATAAAGAGTTAAGTGAACAGTTTATACCTGTTGTAATATCTGAGTAGATTTCCACTGTGGAGTAATCAATTAATCAGCTGTGTGCTGAGCTGTGTTTGGGGAGTGGTTTCCTGGTTGCTATAAAATCTCTCTGCTGTGCTAAATGTTGGGGGGGGGGGGGGATTGAAGAAGAAAGAAGTTTACTGAGCGTTTGGCTGATAAGGAGGAGAAAGAGTTTGTTTGTAAAGACACGCTGATATCTTTGCCAAGTCTAGTGACAAAGAAAATTGAAGACTCTGTTTATTTTCCTGTTACTGTTTTGTGGTAGTTTTGTTTTTCTCTGGAGAACCACTTCATGGATGCAAGCTACTGAAGCAGAAGGATCTGTGAGTCTCGGAGCGTGAGCAAACAAAACCTCCTGTATCTATGTTTGTGTTTTTGTACTGCCATACAAGAGAATTTATCTTGTAGTGGATATATTTTTTGCTTACTGGACTATACTTTGTGAATTTTACAACATTAAAGAACTGAAGTCAACCTTTGCACCAAGAAACTTCAAGTGTCCTAAGTTCTTCCGTTTGCCGCTGTGTTTTTCCTTTTAAGGTGGAGTTGGAAATTTTATTTCCATCATTCTCAGCTTCCTACATATTTCAACAGGTTATGGGCCCAGTATGTCTATGGACGATGTTGTTTCTGGAAGTTCTACTCAGGAGTAAATTTTTCTTTCTACTCGGGAGTAAGAGGACAAAGTGTGGAAGTTCTACTCAGGAGTAAATTTTTCTTTCTACTCGGGAGTAAGAGGACAAAGTGTGGAAGTTCTACTCGGGAGTAAATTTTCTTTCTACTCGGGAGTAAGAGGACAAAGTGTGGAAGTTCTACTCGGGAGTAAATTTTTCTTTCTACTCGGGAGTAGGAGGTTTGTCTTCTGGATTACAGTATTTGGACACTTTTTGTTGTAATTTTTTACAGTCCTGAAGTTTAGAGATGGCTGGAATGTTTAAGTTGGCGTTTCAGAAACTGAGTGGTCGAAATTATCTTCCATGGGCCGAGAAGATGAAATGCTATCTCATCACACAAGGTTTGTGGAAAGCTGTGAATGCCCTCCCAGCTGCTGATGACGATGAGGAACTGGAAATGGACCAAAAAGCCAGAGCTTTTATTCTGCTTGGGGTCGAAGACCAGCAACTTTTCCATGTGAGAAGATTAGAGCATGCCAAAGAAGTTTGGGATTGCTATAAAACTCTTTATCAGAGACCCAGTGCTGGCTCAAAAATTGTTCTTTGCAGGAAACTGTTTTCTCTTCGATTTGAGAGTGGATGCATAGAAGATCATGTGAACGCTATGCTGTCTATCTTTTCTGATTTGGAGCAACGCGGATTGCAGTTTGAAGAAGACTTGAGAGCTCTTATTTTGTTGGGGAGTTTGGGAAAAAGTTTTGATATTTTTGTTGACTGTCTTGTAAATATTCAGGATAAAGATTTGAATGTTGATTATATTTCCTCAAAACTCTATGAGTGGGTGGCTCAGAAACAAGTTAGAACTTCTGTTTCTAATTATCACAACAAAATAGAGAGACAAACTAAGTCTGTTTTTGAGTCTGAGACAGCTTGCATAGCTAAAGCTCATAAAAATTTAAGTTGCTGGCATTGCTCAGAAAAAGGACATTTTGCAAGAGATTGTAAAAAGCCCCCAATGAATACTCAAAAGAAAAATGTGAAACATAGTTTTACAAAGCCCAGAGATAGAAGCTCTGATTTTTCTTTAATTGCCCATGTTGTGGATGATAGCTGTTTAGCTAGTTCTTGGGTGATTGATTCTGGAGCTACTCGAAGTTTAACTAAAGATTTATCTTTGCTTCATGATTTGCACGAAGCTCCAGTGACCTCTATCACTTTGGCAAATGGTCAGAGAGCAAGTGTGAATAGGGCTGGGGCTGTTTTTATTGAAAAACTTGGGTTAAAGTTAAATGAGGTCTTGCATGTTAATAATCTGGCATATAACATCTTAAGTGTTATAGAATTGATGAAAATGGGTTCTGCTGTTGTCTTTGAAAAAGGTGAATGTTTAATTAGCAATTCTAATGGAGTCAGGATTGTAATCAATGAAGAAAATGGTCTTTTTCTACTCAAAAATGTAAATGTATCTGTAGGATGTGTAGATGTTGAGAATTGCCCAGGTAATGGACAGCCGATTCATAACAAATGTGTTCATCTATGGCATAGAAGGCTAGGTCATTGTGGATGGGATAGAATCATCCAAACTGTGAATAAAACAGGTTTGGATATTTGTAAATGCAATAAGTACTTAGACTGTACTATATGCATGAAGACAAAGTTAAAAGCCACCCCGGTGGCTAAGACAAGTTCCAGAGAGACTAGTGAAATTCTCTCTTTGGTACATATGGATTTATGTGGTCCATTTACTAATTCTTTAGTGGGTTCTCGTTATTTTCTCATTTTGGTGGATGATTTTTCTCGTTATAATTTTGTGTTTTTTCTTCGAGAAAAATCTCAAGTTGTACAAAAAGTTGACGAATGGTTAAGGCTTATGCGAACTCAATTCCCAGAACACCGTGTAAAATCTGTTCAGTCAGATAGAGGTGGAGAATTTGTTAACAAAAAGATGAATGCTTTATTTAAGAAATATGGGATAAAGCACAGATTATCAAATGCATATGTCCACCAGGAAAATGTGATTGCAGAAAGATGGATTGGTACGTTGCGCAGCATGGGAAGAAGTATGTTGGCAGACGCAGAGATGCCTAATAGGTTTTGGGCAGAGGCGGTAGCAAACGCCAGTTTTGTAACCAATAGATTATGGTCCAGAAGTGTTGGACAAGTTCCTTATTTTCTGTTTTATGGAAAGAATCCAGATTTGAGTTTTTTAAGAATATTTGGAAGTACTGCTTATGTTTTAGTTCCTTCTGAACAAAGGAGGAAAAATGAACAAGCATGGAAACAAATGGTCTTTTTGGGATACTCTTCTGAATCAAAAGGTTATCGGTTCTGGAGTAGTGGTAGTCGAGTAGATAGATAGATAGATATTTATTTACGGTGGTAGTCGAGTAACTATTTCCAGGAATGCTAAATTTGAAGAAAACACCAGTTGGGAGAAGATCCATGCTAATCATGAGATTTTCATACCTTTTGAGAACAAGTTAGTTGCGGATTCTATGGAAGTAAAGGAAGAGGGTTCTCTTCAGAATGAAGAAAGTGTGACTTCTGGAGGGGAAACTGAAAATAAAGATGAGCAGGTTGACAAAGTAGTTCCTCAAAGGTCTTCCAGGTCTAATATTGGTGTTCCACCGGATCGTTTCTCAGTTAGTCAGTGGCCATCTATGATGAGAAAGGCAGGTCAGCAATAACTTGATAAGCTGTTCTGTCCTATGCTGAGTACTTGTCCCTGCTGAGCATACATGCACTCACATGGACATTTGCCAGCCTTAAATAAGATAAGGACCCAGTTTCTCCAGTCCTACTGTACTTTGGCCTTGGTGGGTATTAGGCAGGAATGCTTCCCTGCCCCTGTCTGGGGATTTCAGGAATTGAATCCAGATTTTTTCTCTCATTCTTTCTTCTTATAAATTATATAAGAAGACACCAAAACAGCAATGAGAAGCGATTAAGGCATTAATAAGCAACACCAGTTGACACCAGACAAAAAAGTAGCAGCTGGCGGAAAAAATGGTTTATAGTCCCATCAAAAACACTGGAAAAAACACCACAGTGTAAGACCTGCGGCAGATCAAGCTAGGTTCATAAACATTGCTCAAGATAACTAGGTTTTATGGGTGGTCTTAGGCCAATCACCATCTTATAATATAGCCTGACAATACTGTGAGAATAAAATGGGCTGATGCATGCTTCCCAATCTTGAGTTAGGAGCCCCCGGTGGTAAAATGGGTTAAACCCTTGTGCCAGCAGGACTGAAGATCGATAGATTGGAGGTTTGAATCCAAGGAGAGCACAGATGCGCTCCCTCTGTCAGCTCCAGCTTCCCATGCAAGGACATGGGAGAAGACTCCCACAAGGATGGTAAAACATCAAAATATCTGGGCGTCCTCTGGGCAATCCCATAAAGCCAATGGGATTTTGGTCTGCATCAATAGGAGTATAGCATCTAGTCATGCTACCCTTCTATTCTGCATCAATGGATAGACCACACCTGGAATACTGTGACTAATTCTGGGCACCACAATTGAAGGGAGATGTTGACAAGCTGGAATGTGTTCAGAGGAGGGAGACTAAAATGATCAAGGGTCTGGAGAACAAGCCCTATGAGGAGTGGCTTAAAGAGCTGGATATGTTTAGCCTGAAGAAGAGAAGTCTGAGAGGAGGCATGATAGCCGTGTATAAGTTTGTGAGGGGAAGTTATAGGGAGGAGGGAGCAAACTTGTTTTCTGCTTCCCTGGAGACTAGGATGCAGAACAATGGCTTCAAACCACAAGAAAGGAGATTCCAGCTGAACATGAGGAAGACCTTTCTGACTGTGAGAGCTGTTCAGCAGTGGATCTCTTTGCCCCGGAGTGTGAGGGAGGCTCCTCCTTTGGAGGCTTTTACACAGAGGCTGGATGGCCATCTGTTGGGGGTGCTTTGAAGGTGATTTTCCTAATTCTTGGCAGGGGGTGGACTGGATGGCCCATGAGGTCTCTTTCCTCTATATTTATAGTACCACCTAAGTTGCTGAATGTATTCCACGATAGCATCTTCTCTAAAATTCAGATCAAAAACCCAGAGCAGATATAACACTCCATGGAAATGGAAGCCATAGAAAAGCAACTAACTAATCAATACTTGGAAATTTCAGGCAGGGAAATGGTTGGGAAAATATGGCTCTGTCTGCAGTAGAGGTTATATGAGCCAAAAGGGGCTGGAAGCTAATGCACAAGATGTGAAATAACGGGAGGCACATTTTGAATCCCCCATCCATCATCTTTGAGGAAAAGGTCTCATCAAGATGCATTTTGGGCAGGTAAGGAACGAACATCTATCCTTGCTTTGATGCAATTGGCATTTACAGACAAAATTTCTTTTTTCTCCTCAACATCAAAGAGAAGGTCATGTGTGATCTAATAGTTTTATTAATGCCCTTTCCAGGAGGGCTGTCAGGTGAATGCAATCAGCTCCCAAAGTCAAGAAACAGCTTCCCATTAGAAACGCTATTACCAAAAATTATGTTCCTGCCTTCTTTTCCTTTCTTTCATCTTTCCTTCTTTATATTTTTGGGAGGGGAGATAGGACCAGAAATTGGTGGCCTTCTCTGAGCAAAAGGTTCCCTCATTAATTCAGCTCACGATCGGCTGTACATTACTCGCTGGAATGCCAGAGCGAGGCCAGGAGAGGGCCATAAAACTTAAATGAAGATTAACTGGAAGGAGGAGGTCAAACATACCTTTTTAATGCACGACGACAGTTTTAAATCTTGCCTGTGTATCCAAGTCCACCTCGGTGGCTCTGCATATTTACCTTAGAACAGGTATTAATATTCCGCAATTCCAATTTTCCATTGAATATTCTGCAGAAATGTTTCATTTAAATGTAGTTATTTTGGGCAGGAATATTTTCCCCATAGCGATTTCTCCTGTGGTCTCTCTACTGCAGTCTTTTCCTACATCATTGTATCCTTTGGTGGCTACTGCTTTAGTTTGAGACCTGTTTGCCTTCTTTTTTTGTATTCCTCAAAATCCCACTTAAATCTTTGCATTGTCATGGTTTTTTAAAAAGTACAATGCCCCCCTTTTCTCCCATATGGGAACGTGGGTTTACTTATGTGTTTCCTCTCAAGCTGAATATACTGTATATTTTGGACACTGGGTTGCTGTAAGGTTTTTCGGGCTGTATGGCCATGTTCCAGAAGCATTCCCTCCTGACATTTCACCTGTATCTGAAGAGCAACAGGTTGCAGGTTTGAATCTGGGGGGAGGGCGGATGAGCTCCCTCTGCCAGCTCCAGCTCCCCATGCAGAGTCATGAGAGAAGCCTCCCACAAAGATGGTAAAAACATCAAAACATCCAGGCATCCCCTGGGCAACATCTTTGCAGATGGCCAATTATCTCTCACACCAGAAGTGACTTGCAGTTTCTCAAGTTGCTCCCAACATAGAAAACAAAACAAAAAAACAAAACCTGCATCTATGGCAGGCATCCTCATAGGTTGCGAGGTTTGTTGGAAACTAGGAAAATAGGGTTTATATATCTGTGGAAGGTCCAGGGTAGGAGAAAGATCTCTTGTCTGTTGGAGGTAAGTGTGAATGTTTCAATTCACACTTAGCATTTAATTGCCTAGCATTTCATTAGCGTTTAATTGCCTAGCAGTTCTCAAGCTTTGGCTACCTACAGCCTGGGGGAATCCTTTGTTGAGAGGTGATTAGCTGCCCCTGATTGTTTCTTGTCTGGAGTTCCCCTGTTTTTGAGTGTTGTTCTTTATTTACTGTTATGATTTTAGAGCTTTTTAAATACTGGTAGCCAGATTTTGTTCATTTTCATGGTTTCTTCCTTTCTGTTGAAATTGTCCACATGCTTGTGGATTTCAATGGCTTCTCTGTGTAGTCTGACATGGTCATTATTAGATTGGTCCAGCATTTCTGTGTTCTCTTTGCTACGTTCATCAAAGGTCAAGAGGGATCCTCTCACCTCTGCAGGAATCTATCTTATACCCTGCAGCTGTGGACAAGTCTACATAGGGACCATCAAATGCAGCAGCATCGTCCAAACACAAATTAAGGAACATGAATGGCACTGCAGACTGATTCAACCAGAGAAGTGAGCCAACCTGGACACAGCATATTATATGAGAACACAGAAATGCTAGACAACTCCATCAACCACCATGTCAGACTACACAGAGAAGCATGTGGACAATTTCAACAGAAAGGAGGAAACCATGAAAATGATCAAAATCTGCCTACCAGTATTTTAAAAATCCTCTAAAATCATAACAGTAAATAAAGAGCAAATTTCTAAAACAGGTGAACTCCAGACAAGAAACAATCAGGGGCAGCTAATCACCTCTTAATAAAGTATTTCCCCAGTCTACACTGCCATATAATCCAGTTCACAGTAGTTAATCTGGATTTTATATGGCTGTGTATATGGGGCCTTATAAAGTGAAGTGGAAACTGCATTCAGGACTACCAGATTCAGAATCCCTTATGTATATGCAAGAAGGAGGGTTTACTACTGGAAGAAACAAGAAACAAGGTACTGCAACACTCTGGATATTGATACTGGAGATGGTGGGAAACAATGCTTCTGGTTAGAGAAAAAACATTATGTATGTATTTTTAATCATTTTTATTCTGTTATTCTCTCAATAATGAGACTGGGACAAGTTTGACAATTTATAAAGTTGATTAAAAGACTATATGTGCAGTTGCATGTCTGGCTATAAATTGAAATCAGAAGTAGGGATTTTTTTTGCCCTCCAGATTTTTTAGACAAATGACAATTTGTTTGAGTTTGTGAACAAAATCCAAAATATTTGGAAGCTGAGAAATCCCAGAATTAGACTAGCGTTCCCAATGATTTTCAGAACTTTCCTGCAGGCTTTTAATCTAACAAAACACTCCACTGAGAAAAACACTAAGAGCTCAGATGTCAATCTGGAAAAAACCGAGATGGATCACCAGGGAGAACAAAAAGAAAGTGATGGACTTTCAATAATGTATATTTAAAAAAATTGGGGAGGGGAGTAAGTGAGATCAATAGTAGGAGCACCTCCAAGGCAGATAGAGTAGTCCGATACAATGAACAAAGCCAACAAATAAAGAAATAAATATGGTGTTATGAAATTCAAAAACAAGATTAGCGTCTGGAATGAAAGAGTTTAGCTGGGATATAAAGAAAAAACAGAGACGTGAAATCGCTGGGAGATTTAGGTCTACAAAGACACTTCAAAATGAAGTGTCTTCAAAATGGATAAACGGAGTTTAAATGTAATTGTAAGCAGAGCGAGTGAATGCAAAGAATTATACAAACTGAGAAAGAAGAGAAATCAATGGAGCGAATGAATTTAACATCAGATCCAACATCTAGTGGTGTTGTGTCGATAAAGCTAAGAATTTACAGAATAGATCAACCTGTGGATGAAAAAAGCCTGCAATGCTGAATAGGAGGCGTAATGTAGCATTTGTCTACTGTTTATTTCCTGAAGCAAGGGATATAATACAACAGAATTGCAGGCACATGCACACCCCTCCTGGTAGACTCAAATCAAGGAAAAGCTTCATGAGAACCACTGTTCCTCTAAATGTTCCTCCAGCAACAGCAAGAGTATCCCTCTAGGCAGCTAAACCAGGAAATCCCAAAGGGATGGCCCTCCATAAGGGTTTTCCTCCAGTGGCAAACCAAGAATGGGCAACTTGCTTTTAGTTAAACCGGAAATGTACTCTGCCCGATCACTGTCTTGAGTTTTAAGGAATCTGTAATTCCTAATATTTTTTAACACTTGTTGTATTTTGGTGTTTTTATTGTATGTTGTGTGATCTGCCCCGAGCCTGCAGGGAGGAGCGGAATATAAAATTGAATAAATAATAAAATAAAAAAACTTGGATGTCCCTGAACAGACTCAGATGTCAAAACACAACCTGGCAAAATGGCACTACCTAGAATAATCCTGACATCACATTAACAACAAAGATCCACATAGTAAAAGCAATGGTATTCCCCATAGTAACCTACGGATGCGAGAGCTGGACCATAGGGAAGGCTGAGCAAAGGAAGAAAGATGCTTTTGAACTGTGATGTTGGAGGAAAGTTCGGAGAGTGTCTTGGACGACGAGAAGATCCAACCAGTCAATCCTCCAGGAAATAAAGCCTGACTGCTCACTGGAGGGAAGGATACGATTATTGGAGAAGATAATGATGCTTGGGAAAATGGAAGGAAAAAGGAAGAGGGGCCGACCAAGGGCAAGATGGATGGATGGTATCCTCGAAGTGACTGGCTTGACCCTGAAGGAGCTGGAGGAGGTGATGGCCGACAGGGAGCTCTGGCATGGGTTGGTCCATGAGGTCATGAAGAGTGACTGAATGAATAAACAACAGAAAAATCCTCCATCTTGTGCAACTGTGGAGCAGAACAAACAACTCTGCATCTGTATGCCTGTTCGCAATGTCCTGCCTCATGCACAGAGGAAGAATTGTTTAAAGCTATTGACAATGCAGTTGCTGTTGCCTATTTTTGGTTTTAAAAAAATTACCTATATTTTTATCGGTTTTATACTTATTTATGCAATGCTTTTGACATGAAATAAAATCTGTACCACTGTTGGTGAAGTTATGCATCCATCAATACATTTTGAGTTTTACAACTTGAGGAAAAACTGAAAGTAGAATCACTTCGCTTAATCTAGATGGTATTCAGCTACATCTAGGAGCTCAGTTTAGGCCCCTACTTGCTCTATCTCTCCCATTTTGCTTCATTTTGTCTACAGATCCTACTGTTCATCTGCTTGAGGGTGGTAACCTATATTACATGTCCATTGGAACAGTTTATCCACTCTGGTTTAAAGCCAGGACTTTAAATCCAAGGTGATTAACTCAACTGGCTTTTGGTATGAACTTTAAAGAAGACATTCAAAGTCTGTAACCTATTCAGCACTTTGGATAGCTCCTCTAAAGCCGGGAATAAATCTGAAATAGATACCAATCCTATCTGATTGTGTTTATTTCTTCTAAGTATCCATGACATACTCTCCTCTGTTCAATGTACCAATTACCATCTTAGCATCAAAACGTAGTCTATCTTTAGAAAGAAATTATTCACAAAGCCATTTCAGCCTAGTTTTCATGAAAGAGTCACTCTTGGAAGCAACTTCATGTAACAGACTGGTTAATGGCTTGAATGAAGGAGAGCTGAGCCTTCTTATCTGTGTTGCATTTGACTAAAGGATGCATCTACATTGTGGAATTAATGCAATTTGACACAATTTTAATTGCCATAGCTCATGAAAACCATGAGAGTTGAAGTTTGACAAGATCTTTAGCCTTTTCTGTAAAAGAGTTCTGGTGCCTCAATGCCAACTCCCAGGAAGGGGGAATATATTGCCATTGTCAACCAAGATGGTAAACTTTATCAAGATGGAGGAGGAAACATGGAGACATTGCAGTAGTTTGCTTTTATTTGAACCTAATGGGAAAGGCAAGATTCTGTCCTGCTCTCTGGACTGCTGAGTGAATTTGGGTGCCAACTACTGTAAAACTGGAAAAAGGTAAAAAGTGGGAGGAGGCAAAGAAAACTGGGATATTTTAAAAACAGATGGAAAAGTGGGATGACAGAGGATGAATAATGACTGTCCTTGCCCAATTAGGACTGCCGAAGGGTTTGCAAGTCTTCAATGGGACATGTTCCAAACTAAGTATGTGCAGTGGGGATGAAAACCAGTTTTCTGTACTTCAGACTCTCCTGTGATGCATGCACAAATGTATTTTTAAATTTTTTATTTGAAAACCCTGATAATAAATAGAAGTCTACTTTTGGTTTGGGTTGGTATATTGATGTTAAAGAGTGCCTCAAAGGCAAATCATGAAGACTTTCAGGAAAGGCTCTCCATGATATAATATTGGCAGAAGAAGTATGATTTAGGAAAATCTGGTTGCCCATCATCGAACCATATGAATCTCCAGTACCGTACTTCTTCCACTTGCGGTGTATAGGATAGTATCTTTATTCTCCACTCAGAAAGGCATCTTGAATTATTCAAGTCAAGGGCTGTTTCTCTCTCTGCTTGAAACATAATGGAGTGGCCTTCAATGTCCTCAAGGACTGCATCCATTTATGCAAATGACTCTTCCTCCAACACCAATCTCTCTTCAGAAAGGTTCTCTGCATATTTATTTACATTAAAATACAGCATTGGGCATTCCAGCACCATTGAATCTGCTGTCAATTTTATGAGTCTGCAAAAAGAAGTAATTGCATGGAAACCAGCTGGCATCTGAACCCTCGATCTTTGTAAATATATCTCTAACTTTGGTCTAATGCCCTCTTCTGTGGTCTTTGTCTTGGGCAGTTATTGATGAGCTTCATCCAGTCATCCCCCAAATGATGGAGCTTTTCTTAAATACTTGCTATCTGTCAGGTGGTGGTTTGCACAATGCACAACTCTGCCTCTACAACCTTTAGCCAAATTGGGCCCTTACTCAAAATTCCCTCTGTCCAAAGGCCGGTTCTCCTGGCTGGAGGATTCTGTAAACCATTGTCCAAGAAAGTAATGCTTTCAGGCTCTTGTGTGCCTTCAAATTGTTCCCAACTTATGATAACCAACAGAGTTTTCTTGGCAACATTTGTTTAAGAGAGAGTATGCCTTGCTGAGAGAGTGTGACTTGCCCAAATTTACCCAATGGTGTCCATGGTTAAGGGAGTATTCAAATTTGGGTCACCAGAGATGTAGTCCAATGCTTGAACCATCACGTCTTGTAAGCTTTAGCCCACCATCAAGAAAGCCAAAGAAACGTAAAACAATGGAAGTACATTGTACTTTGATGTATTGTTTGTGCAATGTCTTTGAGCTTAATCCTTAGCGTTGATACTTTTTCTTGCCCAAAACTCTGCAAATACTCTTTTCAAATATTTTGCAGGACCTCTTGTTTAAAGATGCAGGAACCTGGGCAGTTCATTTTTTAACCTCTCTGATTTGTACTGTCTGAAGACATTTTCAGTGCTGGACTTACTACATTTTGTCATTAAACTGTATAAATTGGTTTTGATAATCTGCCATATCACTTTGATGCAAAAGTCAGAGCAAAACAGAGTTACAGTTGGTTCAATGATTTTACAAACCCAGACAGTAGAAACACAAGAAAGCGAAGAAATCAGAAGTTAAGGTGGTTCTGTATGAAGAGGTGGTAATCATCATGCATCCATCTTGATGTGGTTGGATTTCAACTTCCATAATTCTTCACCCACCAGTTACACTGGCTGGGACCATTGTGAGGAAAGCTGTGCCTATTCCTGGAGATGTTGGATCTGGCTGCATACAAGTTACTGCCCCTTTGTATTGCTGTAATGTACACTCTGTGAAGCTGCCTTTGAAAAATGCTGTGAGACTTGAGTTTCTCCAAATCATTGCCAATAGAATAACCACAGTAATCATACAACTCCCTTGTTGGTCCATGTCTACATTGATTCAGGAATCTGGGAAGCTGGGAGAACATGCCCTATGAAGAACGGCTTCAGGAGCTGGGCATGTTTAGTCTGAAGAAGAGAAGGCTGAGAGGAGACATAATGAGGGTTATGTATAAATATGTGAAGGGAAGCTATAGGGATGAGGGAGCAACCTTGTTTTCTGCTGCCCTGGAGACTAGGATGTGGGACAATGGCTTCAAACTACAGGAAATTAATTTATTTATTTACTATATTTCTATACCGCCCCTCTCAGTCCGAAGGCGACTTGAGGCAGTTTACATATGGCAGTAAATGCTCACAAGATAAAAATACATTCAAAAACAATTAATGCAATAATTAAATAAAAACAGTGAGCAATTAACAATTAAAACCATAGGAAAAGGGAATCCACCTGAACATGAGGAAGAACTTCATAACTGTGAGAGAAAACTGATTTCAACATGACGCTGAGACTGCAATTGTATGTTTTTAATTGTTAATTTGTTGTTATATGGTTATTTTGTTTGTTTGTTTGTGTTGTATTGAGGGCAGAGACTGCCTTGTGTAAACCGTCCTGAGTCACCTTCGGGCTGAGAGGGGTGGTATAGAAACATGACAAATAAATAAATAAATAAATAAATTCAGCAGTGGAACTCTCTGCCCCAGAGTATGGTTGAGGCTCCTTCTTTGGAGGTTTTTAAACAAAGGCTGGATGTCCATCTGTTGGGGGCGCTTTGAATGCAATTTTCCTGCTTCTTGGCAGGGGGTTGGACCACGTCTCTTCCAAATCTATGATTCAAAAGATTGTGGCTATTTGAAGGACTGTGCCTCCTACTATCGACTTATATGGGGAACTAGAGTCATGCAATGGTGGTTTCAGCATTGGCATACAACTTTGGAAACCAGGGTTCGAATTCTCACTTGTCCATGAAACCTTAGGCAAATCACATTCTCTCATCCTCAGAGGAAAGTAATTTATTTTTTATTTATTTTATTTATTTGTTCCTTCTTGTATTCCGCTCCTCCCTGCAGGCTCGGGGCGGATGACATAATAAAACTCGGCTGACATGTAGCATCCATGTCACCGTACAATAAAATACAACATAAAAACAACAACATTGGTCCCGAATTACAATTGTGTCGTGTCGTAGCATTCCCTGAACCGGTGCTGGTAGAAGATGAGTGCATTCGGCTTATTCGCCTAGCCGAAGGCCAATCTAAACAGGGCGGTCTTACAGGCCCTGCGAAACGGAATGAGCTCCGTGGCGGCTCGAACGTCGTCCGGGAGAGAGTTCCAGAGTACCGGTGCCGCCACGGAGAAGGCCCTTTGCCTAGTAGTGGACCGGTGACAGGCGCGGACCGATGGAATCAGGAGCAGATTTGACTCCTCTGAGCGTAGTGATCTCGGGGGCATATATGGGGCAAGGCGGTCCCTCAGGTACGCAGGCCCTAGGCCGTGTAAAGCCTTAAAGGTTAACACCAACACCTTGAAGGCAATTCGGTACTCAATAGGCAGCCAGTGCAGATGCCGGAGGATGGGTGTAATATGCTCCCTTACCGATAGCAAACCTATTCTGAACACATTTTACCAAGGAAATTCTGTGATACAGTAAGTTCACCTTTGGGTAGTTGATGAGAATCTTGAATGATGAGAATATTTGCAGTTTGGGATTTGTTCTGCACGAAATTTGCACATTGATTTTTGTGCTTCTCTAGGAGTACCTTTAGTAGGTCTTTACACTACAATTGTACAAGCTCCAGCTGCCAATAATGGATGGTGAGGTGGTTAGCCCATCGTCTCTGGTTAAAAGCCTGGGGGTCCAACTGGACCCTCTGCTGACGATGGAGGCTCAGGTCTCCACCGTGAGCAGAGCAGCATTTTTCTGGTGCCCCACCATTCCGGTGACGACCTGGCTATGGTAATCCAGGCCACGGTCATCTCGAGACTGGAGTACTGTAACGTCCTTTACATTGACCTTCCTTTGTCAGTAATCTGGAAACTGAAGATGGTGCAAAATGCTGCAGCTCGACTGCTGGCTGGAGTGATACTATCGTGCCATATCACACTAGTCCTACAGCACTTGCACTGGCTCCCTATCGAGCACCAGATTGCCTTCAAAGTGCTGGTGCTAATCTTTAAGGCCTTGCATGGTCTGGGGCCAGTGTACCTGAAGGACCGCCTTTCCCTGCATGTTCCCCAGAGACCACTACGGTCCATGGATAAAAAGCTACTAGAGCTTCCATCACTTAAGATCTGCCGCTTGTCATCGATGCGGCAGCACACTTTTTCTGTAGCAGCGCCTATCCTTTGGAACACCCTACCGGAGGAGGCACAAGCAATAACGGATCTACAGGCTTTTTGGAGGGCCTGTAAGACCAACCTGTTCCGCCAGGCATTCAATCTCTAAACTGTAACCCCTACTCTGGTCTTAATCCGTTTTTAATTATGTTTTCAAGTATGTTGTGTTTTGTTGTTCATTGCTGTGTACCCTGAGCCTTTTCGGGAAGGGTGGTATATAAGTTGAAATAATAAATTAATAATAAATAAATAAAATTCTATGGTCAACTTCCACTGGGATTCTTAGAAAGGTAAAAATTAGCATTTTAAAATTAGTGGTTTCCTAATTTTCATGGAGAAGAACTTAATGTACAAGAGAGAAGAACTTAGAGAAAAGAGAAGAAAAGAACTCAGTGCACATCCCTTATGTAGCAACCCAGTTCCCTTTCGTGCCTGGGGGGCAGGGGGCGGCACCGGGGGTCCCACTTGCATTAGGGCCAGCTGCAGCTGATGAGGACATGGAGGAAGGGGATGATGAGTTAGCTGGGCCTTCCTCTCCCACAGAGAGCTTGGCCTGGGATGATGAACGGCCTGACGGCTATGATAGCTGGGAAAGTCAGGCTGACACTGAAAGTGCTGACTCCGATAATCAGTATGAGAAACCAGGTGGTTACGGGTCGCAGGAAAGGATCAGGGAAACAGCGGAGGATGAGCCCATGGAAGCTGAAATGGAGTTAGGCTCTCATGAAGATAGCGACCCAGGTGCTGGGAGGCAAGGACGGAGCTTTGATAGGAGACGGAGCATTGAGTCCAGCAGGAGAGAATGGCACCGTAGCCTAGAGTGCCAGAGAAGCGCTAGGTCCCATAGCACAGATTGGCCTAGAGCGTCGGGGGCCTCGCCAAGGGAATCAAGTATAGGATCTGTGGGAAAAGATCCTCAGTTACTCGGCCACTTCTGATCTGAAGGGAGTGAAGCGAGTGAAGATCCACGGAGCCAGGATTGCGGCTCGTACCATGCCAAGAAGTTTCTTGGGCTTGCTTTCTTGAACTTTGCCTTGTTTGCTTTGCCACGGACCAAGTCTGTTTTTGATCCGCTTTGTTTTGCGGAGCCTTTGCCAAGCTTTTGCCTTTGGATTTACCTAAGAACTCTTTACCTTTTATTGCAACCCTGATACTTTTATGGACAATTATCCTTTTCACCTGTTCTTTATTATTCAATAAATAGTTAGCTGATTACCGTCTCTGTGTGTGTGATTAAGGGGCTGGGCCGAGACCCTGCATCGTGACACCTTATCCTAAAGCAGGGCTGTACAACTTCTACCGGCCCAAGGGCCGGAATTCCGTTGATTGATCACCTGGCGGGCCACAGCGGGGGGAGGGGCCAATCGTGGGGTGGGGCCGGCCACAGGGGCGGGGCTATCACAGAGGGCGATTTCGCCCGCTGCTGGCACCCGGTGATGACGTTGTAGGAGGGAGGGCGAAGCCAAGGAGGGCTCCCCTTGGCCCCTCCCTCCCTCCTACAGCGTCACGCCTGGGCAACAGAAGCGGCGATTTCGTGATGCTGTAGGAGGGAGGGCAGAGCCATGGGGAACAGAGCAAAGGGGGCAGTGGCCGTGGATGGCGCTTGCACCGCCGCGCGCATGCACACTTTTTGGGGGGGAATTTTTAAATAATTTTTTTTTTGCAGGAGGGTAGGAGGGCCAGATCCAAGGGGCTGGTGGGCCGTGTGCAGTCCGCGGGCCGCCTGTTGGACAGGCCCGTCCTAAAGTATGGAAAGACAAACCTTTGGGACTACAATTCCAAGAATTCTGAAGCCAACAGGGCCACTGAAGAATTCTGGAAGTTGTAGTTCAAAAAGTAGCTTAAGCAGTTCTGATATCTTTTGAAAAGACTTCAAACAAAGCAAGACATTGGAAACTGAAGGAGGAAGAACCAGAAACTTATGTTTAAACCATATTTCTTAACTCATGCCTTTGCAATGTGATCCCTGAGTGGTGTTTTTTTAAAATCCGAAACAAGAACCTCATTTAGAGATGCCGAAGAGACAGCAGGAGACAGAGCTGTTGAGGCAGAGAAAAAAGGAGCACCTTCTCCCAAAGTGCCACCCGCAAGCCTCGCTTGCAAACATCTCATCAGGATTTTTTTCCCTCTGTTTGTCACAAAGTCAAGAGCTATTGAGATGATTGACGGGCGCAACTGCCTCTGCTTAATGACTGACGTCCTTCGGTTTCTGGATCCCACGTCCTCTTCAAATCTGTATTTGAAATCAACAATACTCTGATCTCTCCCATGCTCTGTTTGCACCAACATAAAGATGCTCTGAAGAGAGCTATGAATGCCTGGGTTTTTGAGAGCAGGTGTGATAGGAAGCAGGACTGTGAATGTAAATGTCAACATCCTAACCTTTGCTTAACATACAGTTAAGAGCCTGGGAGATGACTCTAAAGCAAAGCATATAAAACGTACTCAACTTTTTTCATGGTAAATGTTCTTCTCCTCATGGAGTCAGAGAGATTATTTGAATGGTAGTCTGAAAAATATATTTTCCAACTCTGAGGTGAACCTACCATGGAGTTTTCTTGGCAAGATTTGCTCAAAGGGGATTTGCCCTTGCCTTCCTCCAAGGCTGACTTGCCGACGGTTAGTCAATGGGCCGAGTGTGGACTTGAACCCTGATATAATAGAATAAGTCTATTGTGCTATTTTGCTATTGCTCAATGAAATTAATTGAATTCCCCAGCACATATCACAAAACAACATACCCATCCCTCCACACCCCAACCACCACCACACAATCCCCAATGTCACATCAAGGTGAAGCCATAGAGTTCAACATAGCCACAGCTCTAGGATCTCTCAGTATCACAGTCCAACGCACAACCTCTACATCAGGAGTTCTCAACTTTCTAATGCCACGACCTCTTAATACAGTTCCTCATGTTGTGGTGACCCCCAAACATAACATTATTTTCATTGCTACTTCATAACTGTAATTTTGCTACTGTTATGAATAATAATGTAAATATCTGATATGCGGGATGTAGTTTCATTCATTGGACCAAATTTGGCACAAATACTCAATATACCCAAATTTGAGTACTGGTGGGGTGGGGGTGATTTTGTCACCTGGGATTTGTAGTTGCTTGGATTTATAGTTCACCTACAATCAAAGAGCATTCTGAACCCCACCAATGGTGGAATTGAACCAAACTTGGCACACGAAACTCTCATGACCAACAAAAAATACTGGAAGGGTTTGGTGGGCATTGACCTTGAGTTTTGGAGTTGTAGTTCATATACATCCAGAGAGCACTGTGGATTCAAGCAATGATTGATCTGGACCAAACTTGGCATGAATCCTCAATATGTGCAAATGTGAACACTGGTGAAGTTTGGGGAGAATAGACCTTGACATTTGGTAGCTGTAGTTGCTGGGATTTATAGTTCACCTACAGTCAAAGAGCATTCTAAACTCCACCAATGGTGGAATTGATCCAAACTTGACACACACAATTCCCATGACCAACAGAAAATGCTGGAAGGATTTGGTGGGCATTGACCTTGAGTTTTGGTGTTGTAGTTCATCTACATCCAGAGAGCACTGTAGATTCAAGCAATGATTGATCTGGACCAAACTTGGCACGAATCCTCAATATGCGCAAATGTGAACACTGATGAAGTTTGGGGAAAATAGACCTTGACATTTGGGAGTTGTAGTTGCTGAGATTTATAGTTCACCTACAATCAAGGAGCATTCTGAACCCTACCAATGGTGTAATTGAACCAAACTTGGCACACAAAACTCCCATGACCAACAGAAAATACTGGAAGAGTTTGGTGGGTATTGACCTTGAGTTTTGGAGTTGTAGTTCATCTACATCCAAAGAACAGGAGGAGGGTTTTTGGTGGATGGATTTGCTGTCCATTTCCAGAAAGGAAGAGAAGGACAAGCAGAAAGATCTTCAGTCTTCTCCGTCAAAGAGGTTCCTAAGACAATCACAAATATGTGTTTTCTGATGGTATTTGGCGACCCCCCTTAAACCCTCTCGCGATCCCCCCAGGAGTCCCGACTCCCAGGTTGAGAAAGCTGCTCTACATCACGCTGGCTCTCAGGGGATACCTGGTAAGAAAATCCATATTGCTTAAGTATTTTGTAATTTTCTGCTCTGTCACAGGTAATTATACATTGTAAGACAGAATTTTTCCTGTGTGTGCTTGTTGAAAGGCCAATTTTAATTGGCAATTAAAGTCTTCATTCATCAATTGCTCTACTGAATTCATTTCAGCTCATGGCTCCACTGTAAACACTTTTCAGGCAAACTTGGGAGTCACAAGTATTCCAATGTTGGTTTTAAAGTGCAGGAGCTCAGCTGATCGTGACAGCCCTGATATTTACTTCTGAATGGAGTAAGGATGAAGGCAGTGACATCAAAGTAGTATAAGTGCAGACAAACTCCTAGACACACTTCTGAGAAACTGGAAAATTATGGACATGGCTGTGGGTGGGTGGGAGGGAAGTTGGTGGTCTGTGCCTTATCCTCTGTGACCTGTGGATCTTTTGTTTCTCAGCTACTGGCTGGATAAACAAACAAACAAGCAAGCAAATCACTCTGTTCCTTGTTCGATTTCCTGTTATTCTTTCCCAGTGCTTTGCCTCAGTTCTGGCTAGATTCATTGCAAGAAAGCACGTGTGCTTCCTGAGGCCCTTTCTACATTGCCATATAATCAAAGCAGATAATCCAGATTATCTGCTTTGAACTGGATTATATGTCTACACTGCCAAATAATCCAGTTCAAAGCAAATCATCTGAATATTATAAGGCATTGAACTCGCCACGGATCAGCGCAAGAGAGGCGCCCCCAAAAAATAGATATAAGGACTCCCTGAAATAACATCTCAGGCTCAGCCAGATTGATCACCAACAATGGTCCACCCTGGCCTCACATCGGGTGGCATGGAGATGCACTATTCACAATGCCGCAGCCTCTTTCGAGAAGGCTCGCCGAATGGGTCTCGAAGAGAAACGACAACACAGAAAGAACCGCAACTTGGAAACAACATCACCCAAGGAGACTTTCTGCTGTGCTTTCTGCAACCAAACTTGCCTATCTCAGATTGGCCTTTTTAGTCATCAACGCACTTGTAAAAAACATGGGATGAATCCTTCCTAAGAATCTTCATTCGCGAAGTAATGCCGAGAGAGATAAGGCAGTATAGAAGGGGGCATGGCAATCCTTTAAAGCTCATATTGCACTTTTCTTGAATGCAGCTTTAGGATCTGGACACTTTTTAACCTCCAAGGCTCTTTCTACACTGCCTTAAAACCCAGGTTATCAAAACCAATAATCCATATTATCTGCTTTGAATTGGATTATATGAGTCTACACTGCCTTATAATCCAGTTCAAAGCAGATAATTGGATTTTGTAAGTCAGTGTAGAAGGGGCCCAACTGAACTGATTTGGCAAGCAGAGTCCTGATTCTCTGTCACCCCACTTTCCCAGCTGCATTTGAAATATCCAAGGTTCTCTCTCCTTCTCCCTTTTCTCCCTTTGTCCTAAATTTATTTTGATTGCTGCAAATTGAGTTCAAAGTGAATAAGTAATCTGTGTTCATTTAATTTGGGTCCCTTATAGACTGCCATATAATCCAGATTATCAAAGCAGATAATCCATATTATCCACTTTGAACTGGTTTATATGAGTCTACTGCTATATAATCCAGTTCACAGCAGATAATCTGGATTTTATATGACCGTGTAGAAGGGGCCTCCTGGTTTTCCTCTGTGAAATATAAGTGAGCATGGCATGGACCTCGCATTTTGAACACAAAGTTAAATATTTAGTTAAGTGTGTCATAAGGAGAAGACTGGAAGCATTTGTTTTAAATCAGACATTGCTCAGAAAAGTTACTTCTTGGATTAGGTTTCTCAATCCTGCAAATCACCATGTCCTGGAGTGGAAACAGCTGGAGAGAGGTGGCAAAATGGGGGAATGAACACATCTACAATGAGCCTCGGTATCCACTGAGAATTGATTCCAGGATCTCCCATGGATGCAAAATCTGTGGATGCTACAGAGGGTCAATTGTACTTCATTAGCTGAAATAGTCAACCCCTTCAACCCCAAATTTGGGCGTATTGGGTATTTGTGCCAAATTTGATCCAGTGAATGAAAATACATCCTGCATATCTCAGGTATTTACATTACGATTCATAACAGTAGCAAAATGAGGTCACCACAACACGAGGAACTGTATTAAGGGGTCACAGCATTAGGAAGGTTGGAAACACTGACTTAAGGTAATACAGACTTTAACTTAAAGACCAACCAAGCTTCTTTCCCAAAGTGACAATATTCTTTTCCTATTGTAAAGAGAACTGTACTGAAAACTTATTGTGTTCGTAAAGCTGCTCAAGTTTGGGAGTTTATGAGTTATAAAACCATTTTGAATTTATTTTAGAATTCATTGAACCCTCCTACATCACCACCTAGTGATTGATGTGGCATCAAATATAATAATAATTATTAATAATGTTGATAGATTACAGAGGGGTAAAATCAGATTATTAAAAGATAGCGGCTGTCACTGCTGACTTTCACATCATAAAAGTGGTGAGGAAAGTTTCAAGCAGATGAGAGGGGCATAAAAGAAGTGTCAGAACTTTTTTTTAAAAAAATAACAACAATGTGAAATAAAGTTACATCTCCGTCAGTCAGGCAGATTGTTATCTTCCCTATCCAACGTAAAGATTTTGAGGCATCTAATTTGAATAAAGGACAAGCTTCCATGTATAGCTGAAGAAGAAATGCAGAAATATGGGGTCTAGTAAGAATAATAGAATTATAAAGTTGGAGGGTATTTTGAGGGCCATCAGGCCCAATATTTGACAGTACTAAAACAGTTCTGAGAAGAAGATATGAGTCCCTTTGGGGAGATAGCGCGGTCTACAAATAAATAAATAATAAACATAATAATGACTATTATTTGAAACACAACAAGCGACATTCAGGGAGCATACAACTCCCCTGTTGTGCCAGCTCCACTGGCTACCAGTTTGCTACCGGGCACAATTCAAAGTGCTGGTTTTGCCCTTTAAAGCTCCAAATGGTTCTGGTCCAACTTACTTACCTGTACAAACGCATCTCTCCCTATGAACCATCAAGATGCTTAAGATCATCCGGAGAGGCCCTGCTCTTGGTCCTGCCTGCTTCACAGGCACGCCTGGCGGGGACGAGAAACGGCCTTCTCAGTGGTGGAACTCCCTTCCTAGTCACATCAGATCGGCCCCCTCCCTCCTGACATTTCGTAAGAAAGTCAAGACTTGGCTTTTCGAGCAAGCATTCGGAGACGAACTTTAATCAAGATCAAGGATTAGTATGATGACAAAATGGAAACTGATTTCAAGATTGTGGAGCTGGGATTTTTATTTTTTAGTTTTTAACTGTTAATTTTATATGTTTTTATATGACTGTTTTTATCTTGTGATGTATTGTATATGGGCACTTGTTGCCGCTTGTTCACCACCTCGAGTCGCCTTCGGGCTGAGAGAGGTGGTATAGAAGCATGGCAAATAAATAAATAAACAAAATTAGTACACAGCAAACAAGATCACTATGATGGCTGTTGTATTGGATCACATGTTGGACACTTCTCAAGTGTCTAGGGCTGTGTGATGTATCGGCAAATAATCTGTGCAGATCCGAGTCAGATGGTCTTTTGCAGCTGACAGATGGTAATTTTGTCAGCGCCAATTGTGTTTAAGTGCAGGCCAAGGCACTGCACCCTGTGTGCCAATCACCACTGAGACCACCTTGATTGGCTTGTGCCAGAGTCTTTGCAGTTCAATCTTTAAATCCTTGTATCATGTCAAGTTTTTCCAGTAGAGTAAACCAGTACTTCAGTCTCCTTCTTTGAGATATCACTAGACTATAACTTTTAGCATTTCCCATCAGTGGATGTGCTGGCTAGGGCTCATGGGAGATTGTAATCCAGCAACATTTGGAGGAGCAGTACTTTATCCACTGCTGGGCAAAGAAGCCGTTTCAAAGTTTTGATGAAGAAGATAAGTTTTGAGAAATGTGAAGGTAGAGAGAGAAATGGAAAGATAGCACTGTGCATATTCCTGGAAGCAGATTGAAAGAGAAACATGTGAATCCACCATTTTATCTTATCAAGCTTTCTAATGTTTTTTGACAGACCCATTTTCCAAGCCCTGGATCTCCTTTCATGTTGGGAATATTATGCCGGATGCAATCGCTTCTGTCCCTTTCCTGCGAGAAGCAATTCCATTTTCAAGTAGGAGGGCCAGAGTGGGTTAGACCTCGCTTCTGACAACTCCAGTTTTTGTTCTTTCAAACCTATAGAGCTCTCCACTCACCTGGTGCCCTGTTTTGATCCAGTGTGGGAGATCTGGCAGAGATAATAATGCTTTGAGCAATAGCCAAAAGACTGTTCGGAAAGAAAGAACTGCTGTTGATAAAACTGCAGAGAGCCAAAGAAAACAACAAAAATGACAGATTTCATTGGAAACATTGCTGGGAGGAGATTCACGCTCACGGCCAAAGCCTTGGTAGAAACAGAGAGGCTTGCAAGGAGTGCCACATGGGAGGAGTTCTCTTCAAAAGGCAGCAGCGTGTAATCCTTTTATCTGGGACTGACTCCAAAATTCCTTCTACTTAATTCCTAAATACTATGTCGAAAGCCTGAGACATCAGTGGAAACAGCACTAAAAAAGTGGGAGCAGTCTAGATTCAGTTAAAATGATCTGTGGATCAGTCTTAAGTTGGTCCAGATGGATTGATGCCATTGGGTTGGATTCAGAGTTACTTAGAGTCCATCCAGGGACATCAGTCAGACTTACCAGTCCTTGATCCTGGTAAGTCAAAGTTGAAAGCCTACCTCCACACCATCTCAAAATAACATTCAGACTACATAGCTCTAACATGGACATTTTCCTCCTAATCCTCATGTTATGCTTTGAAAGTGTGCCCTTTTGGGGGATGGCCTAAGGAAGGTATTAAGGCAGAGGTTCTCAACCATTTGGGTCCCCAGGAGTTTTGGCATACAGCTCTCAGAAATTCCAGCTTGTTTACTAGCTGTTAGGATTTCTGGGAGTTGAAGGCCAAAACATCTGGAGACCCACAGCTTGAGAGCCACTGTATTAGAGGTTGAATATCAATTATCCAAAATGTTTGGGACCAGAAGTGTTTTGGTTTTTGAATTTTGTCAGATTTTGGTATTTCCATCATGAAATATTTGGGGGATGGGACCGAAGTCTCAATCTAATATTCACTTATGTTTCATGTAGACTTTTGACATATTTTGTATAATATTTTAAATATTTTTGTTTATGAAAAAAATTGTGTGTGTCGAACCATCAGAAAGCAAAGGTGTCACTATCATAGTTACTAGGCATGAGAAAAAAGTTATGAAAATGAAAAGAAATCGGAAGGGATTCGTATGTATGGGACTTTCAAGTTTATACGGATCGCAAGGCCAATCCCGGAAGTAGACTTTCTTTTCCGCACCCCCTGGGCCCAAAATTTCATTAGATTATTAAATATTTCGGATGCCCACCCAACAGGAAAATTTCCCCCTCAAAATAGCTTTGCAGACATAACTCACAGTCAAATCGGGGCCTTTCCATGCTTGAAGCCTAATTAGAGTGAAAGGCCTCCTCCAGGAAGTGAAAAAGGAGCTGGAAACGATAGAGAGATCCAGATCGGGACTCCTAGAGGGGCTGGAGGACTGACGAAAAAAGCTATTTAAACACCCAGGAAGGGGGTTTAGATAGAAGGACAGAGTAGAAGGACATAAGAACTGCTGAGAGAAGGGCAGCAGGAGTGAAAAGAGCACGGAGAGGAGAAGGAAGAGTTCAGAATCAAGAAAAGCCATAGAGTTCAAACGGAGGTCCTAGACTGCTATGGTAAAACTGAATGGGAAAAAGCTGGAGTGAGGAGAACTCTAGCAAGGCCTGCACCAGAGGTTTTTAATAATATTAATAATAATATATTAATGCATTATATCTCCCTGCAAGGAAACCAAGGGAAATGTTGCCCCTTGATTTGCCTGTGCTTAAAACAGTATCAGTCCTGTTTCCCTGCTTTGCCTACTTTAGAACTACTAATGAATTTCATGAGTAATTAAGTTACATTTTAGAAATTTTTGGAAATTTTTTTGTAAGTCTTTCTTTTACTAATAACCCCCCCCCCCCCATTAGATTTTTGATTCCCTATGTTTGGGTTCGAAACCATGCCTAATAGTTACCCATATAGGCCATTTTGGAAACCTGGACGAGGGATGCTTAAGCGGTACCACAATATGGAATCTTCTATTATTCATTATGCAAAGGAAGATTGTAGCACCTAAGGGACTAGCTGAAAGAATGAAGTTGGTAGCATAAGTTTTTGTAGACTCTCTCTACTTCCTAAGATGCACGAATGCTTATGTGACCAAATTGTTCTGTCAGTCTCTAAGGTCCCTTTGCCTACTAATGTTCCAGACTGAGACAGCAATTTTTTTGAATTATGTAAATCAAGACTAACTTTCCCCTGTGATTTCAGTGGGTTTGATCTAAGTGTGATTGAGTTTGGATCCATTTCAGCATCAGCTTTGTATTTAAAAACTGATATTCCAGCTGTACAGGTGCTCCTTAGGCACCCTACACACAGGAACAAGAAGAGCTGGATGTTGTCTTTGTCATTGTCATCTGTGGATGGGTCTTAAGTTGGTCCAGATGGATTGATGCCATTGGGTTGGATTCAGAGTTACTCAGAGTCCATCCAGGGACATCAGTCAGGCACGTGTGTGTACACACACAAATGCCTTAAAGTTACTTCTCAACATTTTGTGACCCAATACATTTCATAGGGTTTTCTTAGGCACGTTTTGTGACCCAATACATTTCATAGGGTTTTCTTAGGCACGTGTGTGTACACACACAAATGCCTTAAAGTTACTTCTCAACATTTTGTGACCCAATACATTTCATAGGGTTTTCTTAGGAAAGGGAAACTCACAGATGGTTTTGCCAGGTCTTCTGTACTATCACCTACAGCGCCTGGTATTGACTGATTGTCTCCCATCTCAGTACTATTTATATTGATGGATTATCATCTTGGCATGGTGAGGGGCTTGCATGTTCCAATGAATCTGTGGGAATAACCACTGGAGTCATGCATTCTCAATGTGCGTGTGTGCGTGTGTGTGCGCGCGCACGTGTGTGTGCAGGGGTGGTTCCAGATTCAGTGCAATCTGAAGACCTCAACAGCGAATCAGGTGGAAGATAACATGGTACATGTTAAAATGGCTGTGAAGGTGAAAGAAAACTGCAACAGGTTGAGAAGCCACTGTCATTGTGTTAACTTTGCCACTGGTTGAAACCCTCACTCTGTGAAGACCGACCTCCGGCCTCCACACTTTAAAGAAAAACCTCATGCATAGGTGTCTTCCAAGAACTTTGAAAGCCATCATATTTGGACATCAAGGGATTGCCTAAGTAAATAAGTACTATTTATAACTGACTCTGCTTAGCTTCTGAGATGGGATTTGATACTATTGGAGTAGTCGTAGGGAGACGCTTAATTAATACAAAGTCTGCTTTGCTTCTCACGTATCTTTTCAGTGACTATTTCTTTATACGAAGCAGAAGTCTAGTGACAAGAGATCAAGGGCATTGCACCCCAATCATAATTCTATCCTCCTCAAAATTATCTTTCAAGTCCATACATTTGAAACAGAATTTTTGCTTGCAGAGAGGTGCAGTGACGTTATGTTGCTCTTCTTGTAGCTACTTCCTTGCCCTCTGCTAATAGCACCAATTTGTTTATTCATCTGCCTTCGCTCACTTACTAACAGGACAATTCAATGGTTCATACATACATACCATTGTAACTTTCAGTTGAGTCAAACACTGGCACAAGACCCAAGGACATTGACAACAGTGCCAGCATGGTGTGATGGTTTGAGCATTGGACTAGGACTCTGGAGACCAGGATCCAGTTATCTGTTTGGACTTGGAAACCCACTGGCTTATTTTGAGTAGATCACTTATGCCTTAGGTCACCATAAGTTGGACATGACTCGAAGGCACACGATAACTGCAGCAAGAGGCAATCATGCTTCTCAATCATTTTGTGCTGCCAAAACTGGGTTTTGTGCTGCCAAAACTAGTCAGCTCAAACCTTGTCCATTTTACCCTTTAACCCATGGACCTACAATGGAGTTTTTCCGTGGGACACAAAGGTATGCATTTTGCATTGTCTATGTAAAAAGGGGCATAAAGTCTGAGCCAGACCTACAACCATTGACAGAACACACAATGATAACTTTTGATCCATTCAGGGATGTTGAAATGGTTGTTGGGGACCAAAACAAACAGTGTTTTAATGTAGTCTGGGCAGTTTGTTTTGCAACAGAGTGCTAATTTATGTGCATATTATCCACGTATATTATCCTTTCAGGGCTTCTTAATCATGAATGAGCCTAATATGTCCAGAGAAAAGAAGGCTGAGAGGGAACATGATAGCCATGATGAACTATTTGAAAGCATGTCACATTGAGGAGTGGCAAGGTTGTTTAGTGTTGCTCTAGAGATCAGACCATGGAGGAATGGATTGAAATTGCAGGAAAAGAGTTTTTATTTAAACATTAGGAAGAACCTCCTGATGGGAAGAGCTGTTCAATAGTGGAATATGATGCCTTGAAACATGGCAGAGTCTCCTTCTCTGGAGTTTGAAGGACCATCTGTCAGGAGTGCTTATATTGTGTATTTCAACATGGCAAAATAGGGTTGGATTAGATGGCCCTTGGAGGCCTCTTCCAACTCTAGGAATCTATTATTTCAACAACTAGGGACTTCACTATATTAAGCTGGGAAGTGTTTGAAAGAGGGGAGGAGAGGTGTGTCTGACTACTTCATCACACTAGAGAAAAAATCCACTTAAAATCTAGTTTCTGCCTCCTGCAGAATTCTGGGATTTGTAGTTTAGTGAGGCTATTAATTCTCCTCCCTAAAGTACAAACTCTAGAATTTTGCAAGAGCCAGGAACTGGATTTTTTCTCTAGTGTGAACGAAAATACTGAGTGAATGAAAGAGGCTGTGTTATTTGTAAGGTGGATATCAGGAGATATATTTATTTATTATTTATTTATAACTTTTAAACCCCGGTCTTCTCACCTCCGAAGAGGGACTCAGACCGGCAAACAGCAAGTATTAAATGCTAACATTTAAAATTTACAATAAAATACAACACAATAAATACATTTTAAAAGCCTTTCGCCAAAGTAAAATCAAGTCCAACTTAATCCATATATTTGGTCCGTATTAAGTGGTTGGCGACTTTAGTCGCTTCACGATCTCCTCCATTCTGCAAAGGCCTCATTGCACAGCCATGTTTTCACCCGCTTCCTTAAAGTCAGGAGGGATGGGGCGGATCTAATTTCATTTGGGAGGGAATTCCACAGCTGGGGGGCCACCACAGACGCACGTGCGAAGGTGGTGGGACCAAAAGCAGGGCCTCTCCAGACGATCTTAGCACTCTTGACGGTTTATAGGGGAGAATACGTTCGGACCGGTAAACTGGGCTGGAACCGTATAGGGTTTTGTAGGTCAACACCAGCACTTTGAATTGTAATCGGAAGCTAATTGGCAGCCAGTGGAGCTGGCGCAACAGGGGAGTTGTGCGCTCCCTTTACCCCACTCCTGTTAGTAGTCTGGCTGCTATGTGCTGGACTAATTGCAGCTTCCGGACAGTCTTCATAGGCAACCCCACGTAGAGAGCATTGCAGTAGTCTATACGGGATGTAACCAGAGCGTGGACCACCATGGCCAAGTCAGAGTTATGGAGACTGGCTATGTGATACAGATATGCTTCTGAGGCAAACTTCAGTATCTTTCATTACCCCCAAATTCTATTCTCAGTTCATTTTCAACTGGACCAGAAGAATGTTCCTAGGCTTTTATGGAGACAGACGGCACAGAGAGAGGAGCTGCACATGCGGCGGAGTGCCTCACAAGTTTCAAAATTCCTGCTGTTTTTATTTAAGGCTTGGCTCAAGTTTTATCGTGTGTTGAACATCCTTCCAACATTCCACCTTTGTGTTTGAAAATGGAGCATTTGTGGAATTCCATTTTACATTTCCATTATTCTTTAGCAATACTATCCTGAGTCAGAGAGAGGAATACTGATTGGTTGAAGAAATGGGGAAAGAGTTTAAATTACTGGTTTAATTCTTGCTCATTAATTCCTTTTTCTGATACTGAAGATCTAGACCATGCTTAAGCGGCTGAGGGGGAAAAGGAAAGGGACTTAGGCTGTTAGGAATTGTGGGAGTTGAAGTCCAAGACACCCAGAGGGCCAAAGTTTGCCCATGCCTGGTCTAGACTAAGTACCTTATGGCTGTAGCTTACTGTTGTATAATGCCACATCTTTTGTGGTGTAATCAGTCATGTTTCCAGTTATAGTTAGTTATGGGAGGGTTGGTTAAGAAAAATAGGAATAACACAAGACTGAAGTGTTGACTTTTGGAGAACCTCCGCTGCTACTTTATGCTATGGTTTCAGTGTTTAGGTAAGAACACAATACATGGGAAGAGAGTTTGTTTGGATCAGAGGTTCACAGCTTGTAGAATTATTTATTTTTAAAAGTAAATAAGCATAACTTTTCTAGGTTTTTTTTAAAGAATGAGAGAATAAAGTCAAACATTCTAAGTATAATCACACAATTGGTCCCTTTGGTAATAGAACTAAATACTTTTTGAAAATAGCTTTTCAGTACCTGAAGGAGGAAGGAAACTAGAGAAAATTGTTCATTAAATCCAACTGCTAGCTGCAAATCAAGTGGACACTTGATAAGCCAACAATTTTTCTGATGCTTTGATTCTACCAGTTACTATGACTTTTGGCAGGATCATATCAGATGAGTAGCAGCTTCATGCACAGCTTAGATCAGTGTTTCCCAACCTGGGGGTTGGGACCCCTGGCAGGGTTGCGAGGGGTTCTCAGAGGGGTCGCCAAAGACCATCAGAAAACACTATTTTTTATTTATTCTGTTGGATGTGGGGGTTCTGTGTGGGAAGTTTGGCCCAATTCTAAGATTGGTGGGGTGCAGAATGCTCTTTGATTGTAGGTGAACTATAAATCCCAGCAACTACAACTCCCAAATGTCAAGGCGTATTTTCCCCAAACTCCACCGATGTTCATATTTGGGATTGTTGGGCATGTTGAGTGTTTGTGCCAAGTTTGTCTATAAATCCCAGCAATTACAACTCCCAAATGACAAAATCAACCACCACCCCCAACCCCACCAGTATTAAAATTTGGGTGTATCAGGTATTTGTGCCAAATTTGATCCAGTGAATAAAAATACAGCCTGCATATCAGATATTTACATTACGATTCATAACAGTAGCAAAATTACAGTTATAAAATAACAACAAAATAATTGCATGGTTGAGGGGTTTCTACAACATGAGGAACTGTTATAATAATAATAATAATAATACACTTTATTTATATTCTGCTCTTCTCACCCCAAAGGAGACTCAGAGCGGATTACAGGTTCACATACTTAGCAGACAATCCCTGCCATTTCCACATGCGCACATATAGACGAACAGAGGCAAACTCCTCATCTCTCAGCGTTCCCAGCGTGCCTTGTTGTTCTTCCGCATTCCTCAGCATTCCTGGAGTTCTTTAATGGCCTCATAATTCAGTCAAAATTTGCCTCCCCACTTAATGTGGTACCTTTATCTCCTACTTGACAGATGCAACTATCTTGCGGGCTGCAAAGGTCGACAGCAGGCTACACTTAAAGGTCAAGTACCCACCTCGACCTGAACAGGCCTCGAACTCATGACCTATTGGTCAGAGAGATCTTATGCAGCTGACACTTAGCCAGCTGCGCCACATTCCCGGTGCTAAAGGGTCACGGCATTAGGAAGGTTGAGAACCACTGACTTAGAATAGTGATACTTTGTGACTTTCATGCCAGTGGGTCAGTGCATCAGCTCCAGACTTTAGCCAGAACTTTGCTAGAGCGATCAAAGGTATTGAACGTGGTAAGTAATGCAGAACCTTGAATGATTCCTTAGCAGCTTAGATTAAGTCACAGTAGATCTTCTGCAACAGCTGTCATTTTTTAAAAAAAGTAAAATTACTTTTATTGACACCACATCCATTAGAATTTTGAATTAAATTCTTACTCTTAAATGCACACATTCATTTTTGTCACTTAATATGAATTTATATTCTCTGCTGAAATAACTTTTAGTCATATCTTTTCTAAGCTGAAAAGTTCTCTTTCTGTGTGATATTATGTTAAGGGCCTATTTTCTCTTTTCTCTGCCTTTTTCAACCCAGCTCTGCTCTTATTGATTTTAATCTCTTTTATTGATCTCTTTTAAAGGGCGACCTCTGGAAATGGAACTGAATGCCAATATTACGTTTGGGGGCAGTCCTAAATAGTTTTTTCCCCCCTCCACTCCCTGTGGATCGAGGCATCCTTTTACACATGCTTAGAGTGCTAACTATTCTGGCTGCAATGCAGATGAATACTTGTATAATCATAGCAGACTTGTTCACGGTCTTGCCAGCTTTTCCAAGCTATTTCTTTCAACTCTTTGACAAAGGATTAAGGATTTTCTTTTTGCTGAGTTGAATTATGTTTCCGTGTTGACATTAAGAATACACACAAGAGTCAAGAATTCAAAGCTCACACTTACCTAAATAAATAAATAATAATATGCACCACATCATTACAATATGGGAGATGGCACTTTGTAACAGTTACCAAAATCTATCTGGCCTCAATGGGTAATTTTTGGGTATTGGGTTTGCCACCAGTTGTTCATACAGTTTTTGACTACAGGCCAAATTGTTCTAATAAATGTAACCAACGTTTCTGTCGATAGCAGAGAATTGATTCCACTCTTGCTAATGAACAGCTCAGTGTAATTAATCTGAAAGGTCACACCCACTAACAGCATGAAAATTAACTGTCTCTCAGGGCAGGGCAAGGAACAGTAAAGTTATACTACTTATAGAAGCAGGAGCCATGGCGCTAGTCAGCAAAGAGTATGTTAGAACCGAAAGGAAGCAATTCCAAAATTAATGTTGCTCTTAAAACATTTGAAGCCCTAACACTTTAGGACCTCAATATTTGAATGAGAACTTCTCCCCATATATGGCTGGCCAAGGATGGAAGTCTGTTGGATCTAGCTTTCAACCTCTGGGATCATGTGGTCCTTACTCTAATCACATTCCATGTCCAAATGGAGAACTAAAGCACAACATTTGAGCATGTTGAGTGTTCGTGCAAAGTTTGGTCCAGATCCATCATTGTTTGAGTCCACAATGCTCTCTGGATGTAGGCGAACTACAACTCCAAAACTTAAGGTCATTGCCCACCAAACCCTTCCAGTATTTTCTGTTGATCATGGGAGTTCTGTGTGCCAAATCTGGTTCAATTCCATCGTTGGTGGAGTTTGGAATGCTCTTTGATTATAGGAAAACTATAAATCCCAGCAACTATAACTCCCAAATGACAAAATCAACCCCTCCCAACCCCACCAGTATGCAAATTTCGGTGTATCGGGTGTATTGGGTATTTGTGCCAAATGAAAATACATCCTGTTTATCAGATATTTATATTATGATTCATTACATTAGTAAAATTACAGTTATAGTAGCAACAAAGATAATTTTATGGTTGAGGGTCACCACAACATGAGAAATTGTATTAAGGGGTTGCAGCATTAAGAAGGTTGAGAAACACTGATCTACACTGTAGATTTGATGCAATTTGACACCACTTTAACTGCCACAAGTCAATGCTCTGGAACTGTGGAATTTGTAAGTTGGAAAGGTATCAGCGCTTTTTGGCAGAAGAGGCTAAAGATGTGTAAAACTACAACTTGACCAAATTCTTTAGTGTAGATGTGCCCCTTGTAGGAAAATGACTACATTGTAGTTCAGCACCTCACTCCATGGGGCAGCAAAAGTCCAATGACTTTAGCAGCTATTGATGCTAATCTTGATTTTGTCTGATAAAGTGTTTTGAAGTTTCTTTGCTCGAAAGTGTTGACCAAGCAAACTCAATCTGTATCTTATGGGAGGTGGAGGTGAATTGGGAGAGGCACATTTCTCATAGCATAATATTGGTTTTGTTTGACAGTCATATCTTTTTGGAGGAAGGGGAGTGTTTGGAAGCTTTGTGGTAAACAAAGAAACTACTTGACTCACCATACCAAGAATAACTTGAAAAACTGCATTTTCAAGATAATTCTTAAGATTTTTGAAGGGGCGGAGGAATAGGGATTAAAGGGTGGCAGCGCTGGCAATTGATCCGTTGGAACTGAGAAATGCACACACACATCCGCACCGAGACGGAGCTACACGCTGATAAATTCTTGGAGCTGCTTCCAATTATTGCAAAACGTCACTCACAAGCCTCAGCTTCAGAGACAGGCCTGCAACTAGTTTTGATTTTGCAAGGGTGAATTTGGGTCACCATCTATTTTGATTTCTTTGCAACAAACAACTATTCCTAGCACAGCTGTTTCATGAAATTATCAGTGAATGGCACACCATATTAATAACTCGTATTTTGACTATTTTCTCTCCAGGAGTTTGCTGTGTCGGGAACAAAAATAAATGCTTGCACAAGCAGCCTTGATTATGTTGACATCTGAGTCAGTCCAAACCTTCATCACCCATCGACCCCTTCATGCAGCTGGTTTCAGCTTCCTCAAGGAATGACATATGTTTTTATTGACTGCCGCTCCATCAAGCCAGGAAATGCTAATACGGCAACACGACATGGTTGGAGTTAAGCAAACAAGGCTGCTTTGAAAATGTTTTATACCTCGTTGCTAAAGGAGATGGAGTGTGTACAGATGTTTACGCAGGATGTTTAGAATATCTGCTTGACTTGAGGCTGGTGTCTTGAGGACTAGCAGCCATGTTTGGACATGAGAATCACAGAATGTTCTTGGCTTAGTAACCACTGGCGAATACCAGGACTGAGTTACATATTCTCTGGGTTCTTTTCCAGGCCCAAAACATGTGTATGAAATACCCCTTCATACTAGTAGCTATTTATTACTCTTTTGTTTTTATTTAGAACTAATCTTCAATTACTTCTGCCTCGTGACCATTGATTTCTCTATTTTACTCCCCTTCCCAAATGATCTTAGCCAATCACAAAGTAAGATTATATGACAGTGGACAGATTATATGACAATTGAGACTCATATAAACCAGTTTAAAGCACATAATCTAGAACCAGATCATGGGATATTAGGACAGTGTAGAAGGGATCTAAGTGCTGCTTAGCGCAGGAGCATCTAAACCAGGGGTTTGCAATTACCGACCCTCCAGGTGTTTTGGACTTCAACTCCCAGAAATCCTAACAGCTGGTAAACTGGCTAGGATTTCTCGGAGTTGAAGTCCAAAACACCCGGAGGGTCAGTAATTGCCCACCCCTGATCTAAACACTATATAAAAACTAGATCCACCTGCTGATGTCACCAAGGGCAACAAAACCTATATGTAGTAAGGGCAATGCTTACTATACATGGAAGCTGTGAGATTCCTAACCAGTTAGGTATCCCATATGATCACACAATCTGAAGATTCGCCTTTGGGCTGAGAGGGGCGGTATAAAAAATAGTAAATAAATAATTTTGAAGTCTTTCAATAATGGCATTTTTTGTGAATGACCACTTCCTTTAATCTAGCTTGTTTTAGCTGGAATGAGGACAGAAGTATATAGTGAACCAAGGAAGGAATGGAGATGGGGAGCAGTCAAGAAAAGAAAACAAACCTGAAGAAAATGTTGACCATTTCCGTTACCTTGGCAGCCACCTCTCCACAAAAGTCAACGTTGACACTGAAATACAACACCGTCTGACCTCTGTGAGTGCAGCATTCTTCCTAATGAAGCAGAAAGTGTTTGATGACTAGGACATTCATAGGGAGACCAAGGTGCTTGTTTATAAAGCTATTGTCCTCCCAACCTTGCTATATGCCTGCAAAACCTGGACTATCTACTAGGCATGGTTTAGAACCCAAAAATAGGGAATCAAAAATCTAATGGGGGGGATTTTTTTCGATTAGTAATAGGAAGACTTACAAAAAATTTTCCAAAAATTTCTAAAATGTAACTTAATTACTAACGAAATTCGTTAGTATTCCGTATG
Organism: Anolis apletophallus; assembly: GCA_030556195.1. Classification (NCBI taxonomy): domain Eukaryota; kingdom Metazoa; phylum Chordata; class Lepidosauria; order Squamata; family Anolidae; genus Anolis; species Anolis apletophallus. The sequence continues at coordinate 107,324,709 of JARBWK010000012.1, read as the reverse complement.
CCAGCGCATGCGCATTCCAGATGGTTTTGGCCTACAACTCCCAGAAATCCTAACAGCTGGTAAATTGGCTGGGATTTCTGGGAGTTGTAGGCCAAAAAACTTGAATAAATCACACTGAATTCTAGATGGGACTCTCCAAATAGGAAGGAGGGAGCAAAGGAGGGAGGGAGGGGTATTCTATTCTTGGAAGCAGCAAAAGAAAAGAAGGAGGAGCCCCCCCCCCCGGCTCCTCGCTGCCTCTCTTTCACCCCGATCCCGAGGGAGCGAGGGCCCAAGTTTGCCCAGGCTGGTCATATACCTACATTCCATGCACATGCAATAATACAGCAGTAATAACAATGGGTATAAGAAGAGGTAAAATTCAAACCGAAGTATTCTGACTTGTCCCTCCTCATGCGGTGCAAACGGGCTCTTCTCTGTGAGCCGGGAAAAGCCAGCGTTTTCTGCTTGGTGCACACACATACATATTCTTTGGGGGATTGGCTGCAGAATCTTCTTTATGAGCCCGGGATTCTGCAGCAAATACCCCCCAAGAATATGTATGTGTGTGTGCCAAGCTTAAACACTGGTTTTCCCGAGCTAATTTCCCGGGCTAATAAGAGAAGAGCCCGTTTGCACCGCATGAGGAGAGAGACCAGTCAGAATACTTCGGTTTGAATTTTACCTCTTGTTATTGTTATTACTGCTGTATTATTGCATGTGCATGGAATGTAGGTATGACCAGTTGGATTACTATAATATTAGGCACTTTACAGTAGCATTCATTCTATTATACATTAGGTTGGTTTCTCACCCCAATACTCTTTGATGCTTTAGATCCTGGCAGGCAGGAGGGTGGAAAAATGTAAACAGAGAGGTTTACTCAGGAAGTAAATCCACAAAGGAGGGCCCTTCATCCAAAGTGCCTCCTTTGCAGATTTACTTCTGAGTAAACCTCTCCTGTTTACATTTTTCCAGGCTTCCAGCCGAAAGAAGGAGCGAGTTTAGGACTTGCCTTGCCATAATACTTATTGGCAAGGGAGGCAGGAGGGTGGTGAGAGATCCCCTTACGACCTAATAACGACACTTAAGAAAATCCTGGCCCCGAAGTTCGAAAAAGAAAGTCCACTTCCTGGTTGGCGTTCCAGGTGCGGAAATACTCGAAAGTAGCATTTCTTACGAATTTCTTACGAAACAAATCATTTTCATAACTTTTTTCTCATGCCTACTATCTACAGATGTCACATGCAACTCCTGGAATGATTCCATCAGCATTGCTTCTGTAAAATCCTGCAAACATCCTGGGAAGACAGGTGGACAAATGTCAGCATGCTGGAAGAAGCAAAGACCACCAGCATTGAAGCAATGATCCTCCGCCATCAACTCCGCTGGACCAGCCACATTGTCCAAATGCCCAACCATTGTTTCCCAAAGCAGTTGCTCTACTCCGAATTCAAGAACAGAAAACGGAATGTTGGAGGACAGGAAAAGAGATTTAAATATGGGCTCAAAGCCAACCTTAAATACTGTGGCATAGACACAGACAATTGGGAAGCCCTGGCCCTTGAGCACTCTAGCTGGAGGTCAGCTGTGGCCAGCAGTACTGTAGAATTTGAAGAAGCACGAATGGAGGGTGAAATATATAAATGTGCCAAGCAGAAGGCACATCAAGCCTACCCCTACCGGGACCGCCTTCCACCTGGAAACCAATGACCTCACTGCAGGAGAACATGCAAGTCAGGAATAGGGCTTTACAGTCACCTATGGACCCACCGCCAGTACACCGAATCTGGAAGACAATCTTACTCGGTCAACGATGGATCACCTAAGTAAGTAAGTAAGTAAGTAAGTAAGTAAGTAAGTAAGTATATAGTGAACCAAGGAACTAGGAATGGAGATTGAGAGCAGTCAAGAAAATAGAACAAATCTGAAGGCAGAACTAGAGAACAGAACATATCTGGTTCCAGAACAGGAGGAGGAAAACAAAGAAGAGGAAAAGGTCATGGTGGTGGATGAAAACAAGGAGGAAGCGGGGTGAGAAGAGGAGAAGAAGCAAAGCACAGCATACCAGCACTTCTACAAAAAGATCTTGTACAAACACTGAGGAACAAGTTGGTACGCAAGCTTTCATAGACATAGTTCTACCTCTTCAGAGGTGAAATGCACAGGGAAGATTATTATATAGTTAATGTAGCACAGCAGTTCTTGTTTGTGCCTGGAGGGCAGGGGACAGGACCTGGGGTCCCGTTAGCATTAGAACCAGCCGTGCTAGAACAGGATTCTGAGGATGAGCTAGATGACTGGGGTGAAGGGCAGCTTTCCCCGCAAGGGCCTCTTTCGCCCACAGAGAGCTTGGCCTGGGAAGAAATGTGTTTTGGTCCAAGGGATGATTCAGATCACCAGGTGCAGTCTGATAGCGATCCGGGGAGTTATGAACACCCAGGAGGGAGATCTTCCCAGGAGCCCCCTGAGGAAGATATGGAAGAAGGCGCATGGGAAATGGCTAGGGAGGAAAGCTCTCAGGGAGATAGCAACACAGCTGCCGAGAGACAAGGTCGAACCTTTGATAGGAGACGGAACATCGAGACTAGTAGGAGGGATTGGTCCCGGCCCTAGACTGGCCGAGGTCCGTCAGCAGGATTGGAGACGAAGAAGCCTAGGCGTCGAGGACCTCGGCCGAAGGATTAAGTATAGGATCTGTGGGAACGAATCCTCAGTTCTCCGGCCACGTCTTACCTGAATAGGTGTGAAGCGGAGTGGGACCACAAGCTAAGCCGTGGTCATCAAGCCTTGCCTTGCCTTGCCTTGCCTTGTTTCCTGATCCGCATTGGTTTGTGGAGCCTTGCCCTGTTTCCTGATCCGCATTGGCTGCGGAGCCTTGCCAAGCTTTTTGCCTATTTGCTACGTTATCTTGGACATTCTTACTTCAAGCCTTTTGGACTATATCTTATCATATTGGACTATATTCTTTGGAACTGTTTTTATATTCAATAAAGTAGTTAGCCTTCAGTACGTCTCTGTGTGTGTGATTAAGGGGCCAGTAAGTCCGTGATCGTGACAGTTAATCAATGAGCAGGTGATCTATGTGAATAGCAATAGAAATGCAACACTTGTGAGTATGGTGATGAAGTGACGATAGCTGTTCGGGGACAAAGGCAAGAGGAAAAAATATTGCTTAGAGCCAAGATGGGGGACACTAGACCTGTCATAGATACATAGTCAACATGCAGCATAAAAATGGCGTGGGGCAACCACTAAGTGTGTGTAGATTTATTTATTTATTTATTATTTCCAACATTTCTACCCCGCTTTTCTCAACCTTCGAGGGGAGACTCAGAGCGGCCTAACAAAAGGCACAATTTGATGCCAACATAATAAAATTCAATATAAAACCAAAAACATACAGCATTAAAATACATCAAAATACAATTAACATTAACACATCATACACATTCTCTTAAGTTAAAAACAGTATTTCGTCCATAACAGGAGCATTGAGCCATATCCATCGACTTGCCACTACAAATCCAGTCCAAAGTGCTGCATTGTACTAATGTGCAAACGCCTGGTCCCACAGCCAAGATTTCACTTTTTTTCCTGAATGCCAGAAGGGATGGTGTTGATTGTATGTCGCTTGGAAGCGCATTCCACAGACGGGGAGCCACCACCGAGAAGGCCCTCTCTCTCGTTTCCTACCAACCGGGTTTGAGAAGTTGGCAGGAGTGAGAACAGGGCCTCCCCGGATTATCTTAAATTACGAGGTGGGACATAGAGGCTGATGCGGTCGGACAAGTAAGCTGGGCCAGAACTGTATAGAGCTTTTAAGGTCAAAACCAGCACTTTGAATTGAGCTCGGAAATGGACAGGCAGCCAGTGGAGCTGACACAACAGGGGGTGGTATGCTCCCTGTATGTAGCTCCAGTTAGTAATTTGGCTACGGCCGTTGGACTAATTGTAATTTCCGAACTGTCTTCAAAGGCAGCCCCACGTAGAGTGCATAGCAGTAATTTCTTCGGGATGTGACCAGAGCGTGGACGATTTAGACCACACAACCACAGTGTAGGATTTTTGAGATATTTTCAAAACCTGAGATGGATCTCCAATTGCTTCCAATGTTATTATGTCTTTTCATGGCATTTGGAAGTCCATGTGGCCCAAGGATATGGCCCTTGCATTTGCTAGATTTCCTCATTCCCCATCTGCAGACATTGCTGACAGCTTTCCAAAGCTTTCAAACAGGATTCTTTCCCAGTCTTAACAGGAGAGGCCATAAAATGAATTTGAAATCTTGTGTTGCAGTGAGATTGGGCTTCTTTGCAGACAATGTTATAATGCTGGAGATTTTCAGTGCAATTGCCCAAAAGTTTGACATTAACATAGAACCCGAGTGAAAGAGATGGAACATTGGATCTGGAACATTGGAAGCAGATCAAATAATAACCATGACTATCTCAATGTGAAGTATACTTTTCTTCTTTCTGTTTAAGGGAAAAAATGGGTGCAAGTCCTTAAATGTCCACTTTGAGAAAAAAGTAAGTGTTGCACTAATTGAAACAAACTTTTCCACAAATGCTTAAGGTATTAACATTATCTAAGTTGGGAGAAGCAATTAGTGAGTGAGGCTGTATGGCTTCAGAAAGGTCTCTTGGAGAAGCGCAGTTGATGTGGGCGTTCGTCTAACATGCTACGAGTGTTAATTGGGCAGGATATTAAAAATGTTGAGCATCAAGATAACAACTTGAAAAGGTTTCTAATCTGCATTAGTATTCCCTTTGCAATCTGTTGGCCAACTTTATTATCGTTTGCTTGCTTTTAGGAGCTGCTTTTAGCTCGTATCCCATGGCAGAATCGAGGATGCCAGCCAGACATTATTAGGGCTTTTTTTTTCTTGTTCCTTCATATTGCCGCTGGGAAAAACTCACATTATAAAGAAAATTTTAGCGTGTTAAAAATTCTGTTTCTGACTGGGGATAGTGGAAAATCTTTGAAGTCTTACTCTTAGGTGGCATCCTACAATAACCGCAATCCCTCAGGCAACTGTGCATCGATTGTGCTACATAACTGTTGTGCTGTATGGCAATGTTCTGCAAATGAATACGTACAGATATTGACACATGGAGTCAATAATGTAAAATTTCATCTGGCCCTCTGTCTTTCCCTCAATCTCTCTGGTTTTTTGTCTAATGACTTCCCAAACCCCATGTTTCTGTGAAACAACTGGAACAGAGCGTTGTTGTGAATTTTCCACAATGTATGGCCATGTTCCAGAAGCATTCTCTCCTGATGTTTCACCCACATCTATGGCAGGCATCCTCAGAGATCTGTTGAAAACTAGGAAAATTGGGTTTATATATCTATGGATTGTCCAAGGTGGGAGAAAGAACTCTTGTCTGTTTGAGGTAGGTGTGAATGTTTCACACATACCTCTACTAGAACAGAGTCCATCACTATATTTAAAACATAAAAAAGGTTGGTGATATTCTACTTCAGCCACTATTCATCACAGGAAATACACAGAAAAAAGCATTCCTGAGTGGATAAAGACATCCAATAAGGAGTATGGTTAGGTGACACATTTTGGAAAAACACACGGGGAACTGTTTCCCTACCTAATACATGGTGCCTTCTAGATAGTAGCAGGGCAAAAATATTTGAAGAAGGACTTGGCACATCTATAGTTTGGTCGAAGCTGCTCTAGTTATTCTCACTTAAATAATTCTATAGAAAGGGCAAGGAGAAAAGACTTTTTAGATTGTTAGTTGCAATATCTCTCACTTTCTTTGTGCCAGCTCAGAGATTCAGCCTTGCTTTCTTTTAGCATAGAGCCCCCAGTGGTGCAGTGGGTTAAAGCACTGAGCTGCTGAGCTTGTTGACTGAAAGGTTGCAGGTTCGATTCTGGGGATCGGCGTGAGCTTCCGCTGTCAGCCCCAGCTTCTGCCAACCTAGCAGTTCGAAAATATGCAAATGTGAGTAGATCAATAGGCACTGCTTTGGTGGGAAGGTAACGGCACTCCATGCAGTCATGCTGGCCGCATGACCTTGGAGGTGTCTACTGACAATGCCGGCTCGTTGGCTTAGAAATCGAGATCAGCACCACACCCCATTATCTGACACGACTGGACCTAATGTCAGGGGAAAACTTTTACCTTTACCTTCTTTTAGCATGGAGACAGGCATTGAGAACTCATCTGCATGTTCATCAAAACTTGGTTTCTTAGGGCTTGGATCAATTCCTTGCAATCTGATACTTACACTGGCCCATTGTAGCTGTGATTCCTCTATAGCAGTGGTTCCCATAGTGTGCTACTGGGAGCCCTTGGGGCTCTGCAAAGCATACTGAAGGGCTCTGCTTTTCCCTCCCAGGTTTTCCCTCCTTCTTCCTGCTCCTCCCTCTTCCCCCCTTGACCCCAAAAGCCTCCCCCCCCAACTTCCTCATCACTAAGATCTTTTCCCCATAACCATCCTTGCTTCCAAAGCCCCATTTCCCTCCCAGAGGGGGTGCTTTGATTGTGCTTTCACTGGCTTTATTTATTTATTTATTTGTTTATTTATGGCCTTTATATACCGCCTTTCTCAGTCCGGGGGTGACTCAGACTTTCATTAATTTTGCATGGCAGAAGAGGGTTGGACTAGATGACCCCTGGGGTCTTCCCCCGAAATACTTTTAAGTTTATGTTGGTCTCAAAGTTTGCCCATGCCTGATACATTTTATACAATACTAGCTGAACCCGGCACGCGTTGCTGTGCCATGTCTCTCTCTCTGTGTGTCTCTCTCAGTCTCTCTCTCTCTCTCTCTCTCTCTCTCTCTCTCTCTCTCCCTATCTACCTATCTCTCTCTCTATAACTTCCTGTGTCTGTCTGTCTGTCTGTCTGTCTGTCTCTCTCTCTATTAGGCATGTTTTAGAATCCCAAAATGGCGATTCTTATATCAAATGGGGGGGGGATTTTTTTTGTTTAGTAAAAGAAGGACTTACAAAAAAAATCCAAAAATTTCTGAAATGTAACTTAATTACTTACGAAATTTTGTTAGTAGTTCTAAAGTAGGCAAAGCAGGGAAACAGGACTGATACTGTTTAAAACACAGGCAAATCAAGGGGCAACATTTCCCTTGGTTTCCTTGCAGGGAGATATAAAGCATTAATATATTATTATTATTAATATTATTAAAGGACAGGGTTCCTTTGCAGGAACACATATAATGCATTAATATATTATTATTATTAATATTATTAAAGGACAGGGTTCCTTTGCAGGGACACATATAATGCATTAATATATTATTATTATTAATATTATTAAATAAATGCCTAGGCCTACCTCTGGTGCAGGCCTTGCTAATCTGTAGAGTTCTCCTCACTCCATCTTTTTTTCCCCATTCAGTTTTACCATAGCAGTCTAGGACCTCCGTTGGAACTCTATGGCTTTTCTTGATTCCTAACTCTTCCTTCTCCTCTCCGTGCTCTTTTCACTCCTGCTGCCCTTCTCTCAGCAGTTCTTATGTCCTCCTACTCTGTCCTTCTATCTAAACCCCCTTCCTGGGTGTTTAAATCGCTTTTTCGTCAGTCCTCCAGCCCCTCTAGGAGTCCTGATTTCGGGCTCTCTATCGTTTCCGGCTCCCTTTTTACTTCCTGGAAGAGGCCTTCCACTCTAATTAGGCTGCAAGCATGGAAAGGCCCTGATTTCACTGTGAGTTATGTCTGCAAAGCTATTTTGGAGGGGGAAATTTTCCTGTTGGGGGACATCCGAAATATTTAATAATCTAACGAAATTTTGGGCCCAGGGTGCGTAAAAGAAAGTCCACTTCCGGGATTGGCCTTGCAATCCGTATAAACTTGAAAGGCCCATTACATACGAATCACTTACAATTCCTTTTAATTTCTGTTTCATTTTTCTCATGCCTACTATCTATCTATCTATCCCTATCCTTATCTATCACTGTCTCTCTCTGTATATTATTCTCCATCACACTCTCTCTCTATCACTCGCTCTCTGTCTCTCTCTATCCCTCTGTACTCACTCTGTGTGTATCACCCAATCTCTCTCTATCTACCACTCACTCACTCTCTCTATCCCTATCTATCCTTCCCCCCTCTCTCACACACTCTCACTCCCCCTCTCTCTCACTCCCTCCCCCTCTCTCACACTCCCCCTCTCTCTCACTCTCTCTCACTCTCTCTCTATCATTCCCCCCTCTTTCACTCTCTCTCATTCCCCCTTCTCTCTCTCTCACTCTCTCTCACTCTTTCACTCCCCCTCTCTCTCACACACTCTCTCTATCACTCCCCCTCTCTCTCACTCTCTCATTCCCCCTTCTCTCTCTCTCTCACTGTCTCTCACTCTCTCACTCCCCCTCTCTCTCACTCTCTCTCTATCACTCCCCCTCTCTCACTCTCTCATTCCCCCCTTCTCTCACACACACACTCTCTCTCACTCTCACTCCCCCTCTCTCTCCTCCCCCCCCTCTCTCTCACTCCCCCTCTCTCTCACTCCCCCCTCTCTCTCATTCCCCCTTCTCTCTCACTCTCTCTCACTCTCTCTCCCTCTCTCTCGAAGTTCCGCCTCCCCTGGGGAGAAGTCCTCCATGGGACTACACTTCCCAGAAGGCCCCACACGGCTACTTCCGGCCGCGGAGGTTTCTGGGAAGTGTAGTGCAGCGCCCCAGAGCTGCTCCGGGATGGGGGACGTGCGGGTGGCGCCGTTCCTGCCTCCTGCGCTTGCTCTTAGGCGTCCTCCAGCATCCTCGAGGGGCTACTGGACCTGGGCGGTGTGGGCGGTGTTGTGGCCGGCTCTTCTGCGGCCTCCTTGCTCGCTTCCCAGGTGGCCCCGGTGGTCCCGAGCGGGCCGGAAACGGCAGGGAGACGAGCGAGGAGGTCGAGGAGGTAGAGGAGGAGGGGGTTAGGGCACCGCTGGTGTGGCTGCGAAGGTCCTGGTGAGTGAGGAGAGAGGGAGACGGGATGGGTTGGTGGGTTGGGGGGGGCTGAGTGCGCCTGCGCGATTGCTCTCCCTTTCTCCTGCGCTCGCGGCCAGTGCAGAATGGGATGCAATGGGTGGTTTTGGGGGGCAGTTTTTTGGGGGTTGAAAGGTAGGGAGGTGGGTTTTTTGTGCCATGAATGTACCCCGTGGTCTGGGGGAATGTGTTGGGTGGGTTTTGTGGTTGGGGGGCCTATAGTTTTCCCGTGCATAAGCGTCAAAACTGGACTGTCTCTTTATATATATATATATATATATATATGATATAATATATAAACATTTATTGGGGTTCAACAAGAAATGTTTGCTTCAAAAAGGGCTCCATGCTGAAAAAGTCTGAGAACCTCTGCTCTATAGTATGAGAACCAGAGAGGTGTAGTGATGTGAGCATTAGACATGACTCTGGAGACCAGGATTTGATCTCCCACCTTTCAAGGAAACCACTGGGTGACTTTGTTCAAGTCACACACTCTCAACTTGAGAAAACCTCATGATGGGTTCTTCTTAGAGTTGCCATTAGTTGGAAATGAACTCAATGCACACAAAATTAATGAAAAACTAATACCCCCAAAGCACCAGAACCCATCTCATCTCAAAAGCATTATTAGCCCAGGCATTTGTAGGCTGTTCAGCATGATTCTCCAATCATAGAGTCATACAGGAGGGTCTAGACCAGGCCTGGGCAAATCTCGGCACTCCAGGTGTTTTGGATTTCAACTCCCACAATTCCTAACAGCCAATAGGATGTCAGGAATTGTGGGAGCTGAAGTCCAAAACATGCATATGTCTCAAAGTCAAAGCTTGTGGGCCAGATGTGGTCTGCCATTTCATTTTATGTGTCCCTCCAATGTTGAACTGCATTATACGGGTCTACGCTGACTACATGATGCAGTTCAAAGTTGCATTTCATGGCAGTGTTCGTCGTCCAGCCCCAGATAGGAGCAACAGAGAAGGCTGTATTCCAGCAGTAGAGGGATTTGTCCAGTATTTGATTCACTCTCTAAGCAAAAGATGAAAAATTATACAGTTTAGTGTGATTTGCATATGTATGCATTGCAGCATTTTGCTTTCAGTGGTGCAAAATGTATTTTTTTTTCTTTTTCAGTATGGATATAATAAAGCTCCAGGCTAATTTTTTCTTCAATATTTCTACATGGAATTAGAGAGTTCTTAAAATGTCTCTGTATCCTGCTTAGATGTGGAAGCAAATCCCTCACTTTCTGAATTTTGAATCGAGGCAGAATTTCTAGCCTTCCGCCCTCATCCTCCAACTACATAGAAAGAAAAAGAAGCACAGGATGGCTGGAAAGACTAAATTATTTGGAAAGCCTCCAGGCAAATGAACATTTAAATGTAACGGTAGAGCCAATAAATATTCAGGAACATGGAAAATTTGCTATTGAGAGAGCAAAATTCTACACTGCCATAACTAGGAAGAAGAACCTCTGTGTCAGTGTGTGTGTATTGGATTAAAGGTCAAGAAACACAGCATTATTTAGTACTAAGGCATTTCCCCCATGTTGGCACTGTGAAATGTATGCAATTTTACGGCATGCAGCAGAGTGCTTTTTAATCAAAACACTGAGAATAGAGAGTCTCCCTGGGCCGTGAGCTATAAACGGCGGCTCCACAATTTCACTCCTGTTGTGTTCGAAAGGTCAGAATACCTTCTTAGGCTGCCTTGCAGAGATATTTGCTGATATGATCCATATTGCATTAGCATCCCACAAGTATCTCATATGGAACTGCTTTCAAGGAAAGGACACATTATTTCTGTTTAATGTGAATGTAACAATCCTATGTTATGTCGACATTTGTATTTGCATGTATACATTGAGTTTGTTTAGATACATTTGAATTGCTGCCCTTTGTCTTTTTCCATTGCTCCTTCTTAGTTGTTAGGTAGAGATGATAAAGAGGGGGGAAAAAGATGAAACCTATCAAGTGCTCTCCAGCGAAAATGAATGGCTTGCTCACAGGAAGAGTGCAGAATGTCTCTATCTGCCCCCATTGAGAGGTGATGGTGAAAATAGATTAAACTCGGTGTTTGCAGGCTGGGTACATATCAGGTCTTTTTCTGTCACTTGATGTCACACGGTGGCAATCTTCAAAAGCCAGTGGGTTTATGGGAGGCCTATTGTTCCTAGCAGATTTTTAGCATCTCCTCCAGCCATGTTCTCTCCCTCATGGTCCGTGGCAAACAATGTTGTGCTGACGTTCGGAGAGAGATGAAGCATTCATGTTCCAATTTACTTCTTTGAACAACAACAGCATTTGTAGGCTGCCTGATAACTAGGCACTCTGGGTGGCTTACAAGACCAAGAGCAATTCAGAAACATTAAAATGCCATTTCTAAACCAGAGGAATGTGGTTATATAAATGCAGTGAGAGAAATGTCGGTAATAGAGACGGAAAACAACTATATATATCTTTCACTATGTAAAATGGATTCATGCAGCTCTGCACCCAAATGCCTCATTGCAAACAACATATCCAAGGGCTACTGCTGTCTTTTGGGAGAAAAAAAATGATTTCTTAATTTGCCCATGGATATCAATTCAGTGTCTGTATTTGCCTCGAAATGCCCGAGTATAATACAAGAGAAGCATTTTTTCTTGCAAAGTGAGACTATTGCTCATTAAAAATAATAGAAATCTGGATTCTGTAAAAAAATGCTTTTTATTAAAGAGAATCCACCTACATATAATAAAACAAAAAAGAATATAATACTCAACACAATCAATACACAATGATGAATTTTATTTTAATCTGTAATTCCCCACCTCGATTCATAGGGATAGGCGAGTAAGAAGCAAAGGAACCCAGAGGGTGATTCTCCCCAATGCTTCCTCCTCTTCATCCTGGAAAGAAGTGAGGAGTGGAGTGCCATCAGCAGGGTTCCCTCCTGGGTCCAGTCCTGTTCAGGATCTTTAGTAATGACTTAGATGAAGGGTTAGAAGGCATGATCATCATGTTTGTAGATGGGACCAATTTTGGAAGGAGAGCCAATACCCCAGAAGACAGGAGCAGAATTCAAAAAGATCTGAACAGTAGGCATGATTAGGTCCAGTTGGAATCTTCGTAATTCGGATTAAATTCATATCAAATTCCTTTTTGAAGTGATTTCAAAGCGATTTGGGAATCCGGAAGTATCCTTGCCATTTCAAAGCCACTGTCGCCATCTTTGTTCCGACTCAGGAAGTGAATCGGAAAAGACCCTGCGTTTGGAGGCAAACAGCAGCTTGCATGCTGGGATGCTTGCCTCCAGCCAATGAGGGGAAACCATGTGGGGAGGGGAGGGGTTTCGGCACGGCAGCCATTGCCCTTTAAAAAGGCCCACGTGTGCCTTGTGGGCTCATTGCAAGCTGGGGACACAAACGGGAAGGGACTAGGCAGCTTGGTGGGAAAGGTGCCACGCCACTGCTTTGCAAGGAAACAACAGGGTTGGGAACAAATTGGGGAAACCAGCTGGAAGCAGGCCCCTTGCCTGCGAGGCTTCCTTGTGCGTGGGGAGGGAAGAAGGGCAGGGCAGCTGGGAGAAGTGTTCTTCTCTTGCCTGCCACTGCCAATTTTCCTTTTTGAATAAGTGATTTTAATTTTCAACAGACCGCAATCCCCTTTGAGTTACACTTTGGATTTTGGGATCCCAGAAAGTCCCTTTGGACTTTGGAAAGCCCATTTTCTGCTAATAATTTCCTTGGCGAACCACACCATACCACCTTAGAGCCCCCTTTGTCTGCTTCAGGCTTCACGTTGTACTTTTGGAAACTAGAAATCTCCTATTCTAATAATTTCCTTGGGAAACTACACCATACAATTTTGGAGCCCCCTTTCTCCACTTTTGGGTTATACGTTGTACTTTTGGGAACAAGAAATTTCCTATAATCTGCTAATTTCCTTGGGGAAACACAAAATACCACTTTGGAGCCCTCTTTCCCTGCTTGGGGATACACATTGTACTTTTGGGAAATTGAAATTTCCTAATCTCATAATTTCCTTGGGGAACCACACAATAAAAGTTTGGCTGCCCCTTTGTCGGTTTTGGGTTACACATTGTACTTTTGGAAACAAGAAATCTCCCCCAAGTTTTGACTGTCCCATTTGCAGCTTTCGCGTATTGTGCAATCGTGCCCACCATTAACAAAGCAATTCAGAAAATTTGGAAATTTTGGAAAATTCTGACTTTTTTGGGAGAAAATTTTGGAAATCACTTCGGAATCTAATTGCCAGCGCACTCTACATCCAAAACAAGTTTTGAACCATTTTTTCCCTTGATCAAACAAGCCTACTGAACAGATTAGAGAGATGGGCCAAAACTGACAACATGAAATTCAACAGTGACAATTGCAAGATATTTCACTTAGGCAGAAAAAATGGAAAGGCAAAGATACAGAATGGGGGACGATGCCTAGCTTGAGAGCAGTACGTGCAAAAAAAGATCTTGGAGTCCTCATGGACAACAAGTTAAACATGAGCCAATAATGTCATGCAATGGCAAAAAAAGACAATGGGATTATGGCTTGCATAAATAGGAGTATAGTGTCTAGATCCAGGGAAATCATGGTATCCCTCTATTCTTTCTTGGTCAGGCCACACCTGGAATACTGTATCAAATTCTGGGCACCACAATTGTAGGGAGATGTTGACAAGCTAGAATGTGTTCAGAGGAGGGCAGCTAAAATGACCAAGGGTCTGGAGAATAAGCCCTATGAGGAGCGGCTTAAAGAGCTGGGCATGTTTAGCCTTCAGAGAGAAGGCTGAGAGAAGACATGATAGCCATGTATAAATATGTGAGAGGAAGTCATAGGGAGAAGGGGGCAAGCTTGTTTTCTGCTGCCCTGAAGACTAGGATGTGGAACAATGACTTCAAACTAGGAAAGGAGATTCCATCTGGAAATTAGGAAGAATTTTTTAATTGTGAGAGCTGTTCAGCAGTGGAACTCTCTGCCCTGGAGTGTGGTGGAGGCTTCTTCTATGGAGGCTTTCAAGCAGAGGCTGGATGGCCATCTGTCAGGGGTGCTTTGAATGCGATTTTCCTGCTTCTTGGCAGGGGGTTGGACTGGATGGCCCACAAGGTCTCTTCCAACTCAATAATTCTATGATTTTAATTAAGACTGAGCTCTTGCAGACAGTTGACTCACCTTCACACACTTGCCATGTGTAAAGGCAAGGATGAAAAAAATATTATTTTTATACAGAACAAATATAAGGCATAAATATAGCCATAGTTACAGGTTCAACAACCTCTAAAATACAAACACTTCTAAACTACAATCCAAAATTATTAATAAGCCATAAATTGAATATTAACATTTATTTTATCTTACACTAATTATTTAATCTTTATTTCTATTTCCTGTTAATTTTCAAAACTTGCAATTATTACCCTCTTGCTTCTTTTGCATGCATTACACAAAAAGGAACCCCTTCCACACACTCTTTCAGAAACCTTATCCATGGATTTTCCCCTCATTAAAATAGTTTTATCTACTTCTGCCAAGCCAAACTTTTTCAAGGCTTAGTCAGCAATCGATGAGAAAAAAATATGGGCTCTTTTTAATATATTCCCTAGGTACACAGCTGAGCAAAGGGAGAATGGCAAAGTCCAAAATGCAAAAATAGTGTGATAAGAGCAAAGGTATTACATTGACCAAAATCCCTGGTGACGCAGTGGGTTAAACTGCTGATCCGCTGAACTTTCTGATCTCAAGTTCAGCGGTTCATATCCAGGGAGCGGGGTGAGCTCCCACTATTAGTCCCAGTTCTGCTAACCTAGAAGTTTGAAAACATGCAAATGTGAGTAGATTAATAGATACTGCTTTTGCAGGAAGGTAACAGTGCTCCATGCAGTCATGCCAGCCACATGACCTTTGGAGGTATCTATGGACAACGCCGGCTCTTTGGCTTAGAAATGGAGATGAGCATCATCCCCCAGAGTCGGACATGACTAGAATTAATGTCAGGGGAAACCTTTACCTTTTACTATTACATTGACCTTCCTAATAGGATCAGGCCAAAGCAAACTGTTACAATCTTCCCTAGCTTGTTGTCAGTTCATCAATAGCTGTTATAATTTTGCTACACTTTGGTGTTGCTTGGACTTGAATGCCTCAGTTCCATTTGTGAAATGTTGGAAGGCATGTTGCATATCACATTATGAAGATGTGTTTTCTGAGTGGTTGCCCTCTTACTAAACAATCTTCCTATGTAATTTGAGAAGGAGATATTGTTTTCATTGTTAAATTCCTCTGGAAGAAAACATGCTGCTTTATACAGGTGATTTCTAGCCGACAAAGACCCCTTCCACATTGCCCCTATATCCCAGGATCTGATCCCAGAATAAGATTCTTCTTATTCCAGATTTTTTGTGTGTGTCAGGAACGTTTGAGAGAATTGGCTGTGTGCAAGAACATTGCCCAGGGGAGGCCCGATGTTTTGATGTTTTACCATCCTTTTGGGAGGCTTCTCTCATGTCCCTGCATGGGGAGCTGGAGCTGACAGAGGGAGCTCTTCTGCACTCTCCCCAGATTCGAACCTCCGACCAGTTGGTCTTCAGTCCTGCCTGCACAAGGGTTTCACCCATTGCACCACTGGGGGCTCCTAGATTTTCTGGCAGTGGAGACTCATATAATCCAAATTATCTGGCAGTGGAGACACATATAATCCAGTTTAAATCAGATAATCTGGGATCAACTCCTGGAATATAGGGCAGTGTAGAAGGGGCCAAAGACTGCATTATGTGTCTAGTGATATTGTGTTATTTTAATCCCTCCCTTTCAAAAATTTCCTTTTGAAAAGAGTTGTCAGGCTCCAGGCCTCAGTTTCCCCAGAACCACACTGCAGCCATGTTGGCATCCAAAAATCCTCTAAGTCTGCCTGCCTTTCCCAAGTGAACTCAGCACAATGCAACCCGGTTCAAACATTCAAGGCCGCGGCTGTTATTCCTAGCTATAAGCAGAAGCGCTTGGGACCAGGAGCTCCACTGCCTCCTCTTCACAGATGTGGGCACTAATTGGGAGCACATACTTTGCCTCTGAGGTTTACCTAAACAGCAGCTGCAGTCCATCATGAGAACCATGACACTCGACGCAGTCACGTTGATAGATCAAAGGGTTTGGACACTATAACCGTTTGGTCTTGGAAAGGCTTCCCATCTCGAGCCAACTATTGCATCTCCTGATCATGGATTCCTGAACGGGCCTCGCAGCCTTCCTGCTCAAGACTTTACCTGCCAGCTCGCTGGCTGCTTTGGATCTAGCCCGCTTGGGCCTCCGCTTGCCTTGATTGCTTTGTTCCTGATTGCTACAGAAAGACTTTCCCTTTTATATCCTGCTTGATCCCTGGTTGCCATGGGACTATAATCAATTGCTACTACCATTGAACAGTGCTGCTCTTTTACCGGTGCCACTTTAAAGGCATCTTAGCTTGACTTCTAGTCTCTTTCCTATAACCAGTTATTCTAAATAAACCTGTTGTACCTCAGCTGAACGTGTGGTTTATCAAGGGAGGTTTCCAAGTGTCCTGGTGGGCGACAAGAGTACAAGTTGAGCATGACTTTTTCTGGAATCCAAAATGCTCCAAAATTATCTACATGGGAGGCTGAGCGAATGAGACCTTTCCTTTCCCGTGCTTCCATGTACACAATCTTTGTTTCATGCACAAAATTATTTAAAAAGTCGTAGGCCTGTTTGATCCATGGTTCTAAATGCTTCAAAAGCACGTACAAAACAAAAGTTCTGGTAGCGAACATTTCAGAACTCTAACAAAACTTGTTAGAAATGGCAGTTCCTAATTGGTTCTGTCTTAAAAATCACCAATAATGAAATAACAATGAAATTTTCATAGAGTTCTGAAAAGTTCACCACCAGAACTTTTGTTTTGTAAGTACTTTTGAAGCATTTAGAACCATGGATCAACCAGGCCTAAATAGTATTGCCTTCAGGTTACTTGTATAAAATGTACATGTAACATAAATGTAATTTGTGTTTAGACTCGGCTGCTATCTTTATGATATCTCATTATGCAATTTTTCAAAGGTCAAACTACAAATCCAAAATCCAAAGCACTTCTGGTCCCAAGCATTTGGGATAAGGGATACTCAACCCGTATATTATTTTAAAATTGTAATTACTGTGTATCTGAAGGCAAGTTGCTTAGAGATTTTGCTACATAAAGAATTATAAAAATATTGTTAATATGTAAAATGATCCTGACATACAGGATGTCTCCAAAGTCTCTATACACAGGAAAAATTAACAAACCTATATATTATGTTATGGTACATATTTATTAATATTTATATATTGTTTATATTTTTTAGACTGGGAGAATTTTGTAAAATTTTGTAATGGATATTTTGCAAACAAAGATATATTTAGCTACAATTCCCATTTTTTTCTATGTATGGAGACTTTTTGGACATCCTTTTCTCAATAACAAGAATAATATCAGTTTTTGTGACTGAAAATACATTTTTCTAGAAGACATTTCTACAAAACAGGAATAGACTGAGTCACTCGGATTGCTTCTGGTTATATGTTCTGAAAAGTATGAACAGACGAAGGAAAGAAGGAGCCATGAAAGACTTGAAGAATGTCATTACGAGAGCATGAAATCACTCCCAAATGCAAAGGGAGAACAGGGGAATAGGTTTAGCAGATTTGCAGCATATTTGAAAATAATACAATGAGGCCCATGCTTTGGTTATGTGTAATAGTTGCTCGTTTTGTACTCGGATTGTTTTACATCAGGGGTGCTCAGAATGGTGATCGGGATCACCAGGGTGATCTTCGGGCCTCATCCTGGTGATCTTCAGGCCCCTGGCCAGGTTTTTTGCTGTTGGTCCTCTTCACGCGCCCCTGCACACTGCAAAGAAGTCCTCTGTCGTTGCTCCTCCCCGCTCCCTGCTCGCGCACCGCCTTCAAAAGCTCCAGAGTCCAAGAGACAGAATGGGCCCTCTCTTTTGGATTCCTCCTCCTCCTTCCATCCTTCTCCAACCACTCAAGTCGTACGAGACCAAAGGGGGCAGGCCTGGCATGCGCAGAAGCACCTATTCTGTCTCTCGGACTTCTCGTGAGCTCTTGGAGGCAGCACGCATGCTGGCGGCGTGGAAATAGGAGCAACGACAGAGGAGAAGAAGAAGGACGCTTTGGGGTCATTTCCTTACCGCATCTCAAAGGTTGGTCTTTTTACTTTGGGGTGGGTGCTTGATTGTACTGTGGCATGTCTCTTTGTTTATTTTTAATGTTTAAAAATGGCCTTTTAGCTCCAAAGTCTCTCTGCTTGCTTTGCTCCTTGAGAAATATATGTTGGGGAATATGGAAATGTGGGAGAAATTGGGTGGGTGCTTGATTGTACTTTGGCATGTCTCTTTGTTTCCTTTTTATTTTTAAAAATGGCCTTTTAGGTCCAAAGCCTCTCTGCTTGCTTTGTTTCTTGAGAAATATATGTTGGGGAATATGGAAATGTGGGAGAAATGGGGTGGTTGGATGTATTTTTGCATGCCCCTTTGTTTACCTTGCTGAGTATTAAATGGCCTTGCAGTTCAAAAGCCTCTCTTCTTACTTTCTGGCTGATAATATGTGTGGTAATATGGCAGTGTGGGAGAAATGGGGTGCTTGGGTGTATTTTTGCATGTCCCATGTAAACTTCTGAGACACAAATGGCTTTGCAGCTCCCAGGTCTCTCTGTGGGAAATTTGCCAGGGAGGGAGAAATGGGGTGCTTGGATGTATTTTTGCATGTCCCATGTAAACTTCTGAGACACAAATGGCTTTGCAGCTCCCAGGTCTCTCTGTTTACTTTCTGCCTGATTATATCTGTGGGAAATTTGCCAGGGAGGGAGAAATGGGGTGCTTGGGTGTATTTTTGCATGTCCCATGTAAACTTCTGAGACACAAATGGCTTTGCAGCTCCCAGGTCTCTCTGTTTACTTTCTGCCTGATTATATCTGTGGGAAATTTGCCAGGGAGGGAGAAATGGGGTGCTTGGATGTATTTTTGCATGCCCCATTGTTTACATTTCTGAGAAAGAAAGAAGCCCCGTGCGGGCCGAAGGTGGCAGCAGGAGTGGGTGTGCGCGCATGCGCGTGCGCGCGCACCAGCTGATCTTTTAAACTTGGTTCTTCATATGGTAGCTCCCATGCTGAAAAAGTGTGTGCACCCCTGTTTTACATCATCAGCACAGAATTGAAATCTGGAAGTCCTACTTTGCCTATTCTCGCCATTGGGTTTTCACATATAATTACATCCCTGAGCATGGAAACCCATTGGATGACCATGGGCAAGTCACACTGTCTCTTCCTAATAGGAAGGCAAGGGTGAAGTACATATTGAAAAGAGATAAGAGCCAACTTGCAGGCACCTTACAATAAAGGACACCATTCATATCGTCATCTCATTCCAATATGAAGCTGTTCATATAGGAGATGGAAAGAGTGCAGTCGTCCTTCCACATTGATGGTTTTGACTTTTCACTTTCACAGAGATGTCAATATTAACTTGACAGAAATTTTGATTTGGAACAGAGATCCAAACCTACATTTTAAAGAGTTACGCTCTTGAAGCCCTAAGGTTAGATCAGTGTTTCTCAACCTTCTTAATGCTATGACGCCTTAATCCAGTTTCTCATGTTGTGATGATCCCCAACAATAAAATTATTTTTGTTGCTACTTCATAATTGTAGTTTTGCTACTGTTATGAATTGTAATGTAGATATCTGATATGCAGGTTGTATTTTCATTCACTGGACCAAATTCGGCACAAATACCCAATACGCCCAAACTTGAATACTAGTGTAGTTGGAGAGGATTGATTGTGTCATTTGGGAGTTGTAGTTGCTGGGATTTATAAATAAATAAAGTTTATTAATTAGTCCACTGACCATATCAACAGTAAAAGACAAAAACAGGAAAATACACAAGTAGATATTAATCACTGTCCTAAAACTCCTGTAATAGTGAACGTACATTAAAACATGATTAAAACTTGATTAAGTTAAAATATAGTTAAAAATAGCATCATTAAAATGCCAAGGTAAAATTACATGCCACAAAAGTTTAAAACAAAGGTTAAAACAAAGGTTAAAATAGACCAGCTAATGCACAATCCTAATCCAGTTCAGATAACTGCGTCACCCCTACAGTTTACCCCAATCGCCTCCAAATACACAGTTCTCAGCTGTATTGCTTTATGTAGAAAAAGGGCCATTTGGTGTGTTATCTTAGCATTCTGCTGGGATTTATAGTTTACCTACAATCAAAGAGCATTCTGAACTCCACCAATGATGGAATTAAACCAAACTTGGCACACAGAACTTCCATGACCAACAGAAAATACTGGAAGGGTTTGGTGGGCATTGTCCTTCAGTTTTGGAATTGTAGTTTACCTACATCCAGAGATCACTGTGGACTAAAACAATGCTGGATCTGGACCAAACTTGGCACGAATACTCAATATGTCCAAATGGGGTTTGAAGGAAATAAGCCTTGACGTTTGGGAGCTGTGTTTGCTGTGATTTATAGTTCACCTACAATCAAAGAGCTTTCTGAGCCCCACTAACTATAGAATTGGATCAAACGTCCCACACAGAACCCCCATGCCTTAAATGGACTTGCTGGCATCATCCTCCCTCCATCTTTGCAAGCTCTCCTTCACCCATGCATGTGCACCATGCTGCCATGTGCTGAGCACACCTGCTCTCCCCTCCCCGCTTGGAGTCTCAGAAACAGCTCCCCCCCTTTCCTGAGAGGCCAGCCAATCACAGAGGAGGAGGGCTTTTGGTGGGGTGATTTGCCATCTGTTTCTAAAAAGGAAGAGAAGGACAGACAGTAGGCATGGTTTAGAACCCAAAAATAGCAAATCGTAAATCTAATGGGGGGGATTTTTTTTATTAGTAATAGGAAGACTTACAAAAAAATTTCCAAAAGTTCTAAAATGTAACTTAATTACTAACGAAATTCGTTAGTAATTCGTATGCCAGAGCATGCGCATTCCAGATGATTTTGGCCTACAACTCCCAGAAATCCTAACAGCTGGTAAATTGGCTGGGA
Organism: Anolis apletophallus; assembly: GCA_030556195.1. Classification (NCBI taxonomy): domain Eukaryota; kingdom Metazoa; phylum Chordata; class Lepidosauria; order Squamata; family Anolidae; genus Anolis; species Anolis apletophallus. Next base: position 107,303,712 of record JARBWK010000012.1, on the reverse strand, counting down.
TTTCTGGGAGTTGTAGGCCAAAACTTGAATAAATCACACTGAATTCTAGATGGGACTCTCCAAATAGGAAGGAGGGAGGGAAGGAGGGAGGGAGGGAGGGGTAGCGGGTATTCTATTCTTGAAGCAGCAAAGAAAAGGAAGAGGAGCCCCCTCGCTCCTCGCTGCCTCTCTCTCACCCCGATCCCGAGGAGCGAGGGGCCCAAGTTTGCCCAGGCTGGTCATATACCTACATTCCAGGGGGGTTGCTGCAGAATCTTCTCTATGAGGCCGGGATTCTGCAACAAATCCACCCTCCCAAGAATATGTATGTGTGTGCTCCCAAGCGGCAAAGGCTGGCTTATCCCCCGGGCTAATTTCCCGAGCCCGTTTGCACCGCATGAGGAGAGACCAGTCAGAATACTTCGGTTTGAATTTCACCTCTTCTTATACCCATTGTTATTACTGCTGTATTATTGCATCTGCATGGAATTAGGTATGACCAGCTGGATTACTTATAATATTAGGCAGTGGCACTTACAGTAGCATTCATTCTATTATACATTAGGTTGGTTTCTCACCCCAATACTCTTTGATGCTTTAGATCCTGGCAGGGCAGGAGAGGCAGGGAAGCCTGGAAAAAATGTAAACAGAGAGGATTACTCAGAAGTAAATCTGCAAAGGAGGGCCCTTCATCCAAAGTGCCCTCCTTTGCAGATTTACTTCTGAGTAATCCTCTCTGTTTACATTTTTTCCAGGCTTCCTTCCAGCCGAAAGAAGGAGCGAGTTTAGGGCCTGCCTTGCCATAATATTGGCAAGGGAGGCGGGAGGGTGGTGAGAGAGAAGGAGGGTACCCCCCCTTATGCCCCCCCTTACGACCTAATAACGACACTTAAGAAGATCCTGGCCCCCCAAGTTCGAAAAAGAAAGTCCACTTCCTGGTTGGCGTTCCAGGTGCGGAAACGCTCGAAAGTAGCATTTCTTACGAATTTCTTATGAAACGAATCATTTTCATAACTTTTTTCTCATGCCTAACAGACAGAGAGATCTTCAGCTTTCTCTGCCAAAGGGGTTCCTTGGACCATTAAAAATATATGTTTTCTGATGGTCTTTGGTGGCCCCTCTGAAACCCCCTCACGACCCACCCCAGGGCTCCCGACCCATAGGTTGAGAAATGCTGGATGAGACAGATTAATATCTCAGTGTTGATTTCCCAAAATCTGAGGAAATATGCAAGTGTTTGTAAATTCTCATAAAAATATTAAACTGAACTAAAATTCTCATCTGTTTCCTATTGAAACTCAAATGTCCTTCATTGTGGATTTGTGCGCAAAGCATTACTTCATGCTGGTTTCCCTAATGGTCAAAGCCCAAGAAATGCCACATAAACTCTGCTGTCAATGTAACTTTGGGTGACTTCATTGCTCTGAAAAATTGGGTTTTTTTGTGCTTGAGGAACCACAAGACTTTGGAGCAGCCAAAAAAAAATCACTCACATTGCCGCATCTTCTAATGAGAAACTGTATCTATTTTTAATGTCACATTTGACTTTGCTGCTTTCACTAATTGTTAGGATGGAAGGTATTTCCAAACAAACCCAATCAAGACAAACAAAAAGTAAAAACATTCTTGATAAATGGCAGCATTGGAGGATAATTACACTGACAATTCTTCTTGGGTGAAGGTTATCTAGTTAGTGGGCTGTTGTATTTCCAAAATGTTGCTAAGCGCTTGCTGCACTTCCAAGATCCCTATGATTCACATACTTGCTACTAATTGCCCGGAACGGTCTTCCCACAATAGTCTTGCAGAACGTGACACTTTTATGACCTTTTTCTGTTTACCACATTCCACCCTGGAGAAGTCCAGATCAGACTGTGGATTATCAAAAGGAGGAAAAAATAACCGTCCGTCCATTGTATCTCTCGATACTTCACACACAGTATTTTACTCAGAGAATCCGCATACAGATGCCTTTTCAAGCTTACACATTGTCAGCCGAAATGGGAGTATCATTTTACATTGGGTTCTCTTGATCACCAAAATACTCTAAATGGGTGGTTCCCACACCTTGATCCTCCAAATGCTTAGGATTTCAGCTTCCAGATGTCCCAGCCGACAATCAGGAAATCTGGGAGCTAAAGTCCTATATGCCTGGAGGATCGACATTTGGGAATCACTGACCTTAAGGGATTAGAAGCCATCTGATCTTGGAAGTTAAACAGGGTCAGTTCTTGGATGGGACATACTAGACATCTAGGCTATATTTCAGAGGAAGGAAATGGCAAAAACATTTCTGAACATTCCTTCTGAAGAAATCTCTATAAAATTCATGGGGTCGCCATAAGTCTACAGGAGATCTGAAGGCACGTACACACAAATACTTATGTCAAGATATGAAACCTATGTGTCTGGTGGTATGATTATATTCAAATACAGTAGAGCTTCTCTGACATTAACATGCCGGCAGAATATCAGATAAATGAAAATGTTGGATAATATGGAGTCTCCTACTGTTACCCATCCGATGCATTGCTAGACACCTAGAATACTAACAACAGGAATGCAAAGGGTTAAGGCAAGGCAATGCCTCGGGGCTAGAGCAGAACAGCAGGAAATGCCAGGATGTGGAATAGGAGCATGGAAATCACAGAGGGAAGGAGGGAGAACGCTTCTGCTTCCGGTCCTGCCTCTTTCCCCCCTTTTCTCCCTCCTCCTCTTCCTCCTTGTCTTGCCTTATTGCTAATGGAGAGAGAGTTGGGGAGCACTCCTTTAATTGAAGGGGAAATGCTGGAGGAAAAGGGGTCGTCGGATAAAATGGAATGTCGATAAGCGAAGGTCGGATAAGTGAGACTCTACTGTATGTGATTTGAAGGCATATACACACAAACAACTATCTTAAAGGGGGAAGGGGGTTGCCTTCCTCTGAAGGTTGAAAGAATGACTTGTCATCTAGCAGTTTTCCATAGACAAGGGAATTTGCAAGATGGGGTGCATCTACACTGTAGAATTGATGTGGTTTGACTTGACTTTAACTGCCATATCAGAGACTCATCTTTGAATACCTTCCATTCTGGAGCTTTCTGGTATATTGCTTTCTTGGAATAAGTTTCCTTTCTCCATAACTCTGTTCTATGCCTCTTTGACTGACACTATATGCCTTGTAGAAACCTGTTTAATACATGGCCAGAATGTATACCACACACAAACACACAGAGAGCCAAATGTGATATATGATTTCTTCCTTGCTTCATGATTGTCTAAATTGTTTTCTCTACAGGAGCAAATAGTCCTTATTTACTACATGCTGGTGCTTCTACATTTTAGTCCAAAACATATTTATGAAATCTGCCAAATTTCGATACCAAAGATATCTATTCCTACTGCTTCCTGTAACATGTATTATCAAAATGTGTATCTCTCAAGCACTGTTTTCCCCTTGAGTTAACATTAATCTTTTCCAAGGGTAATAGGTAAGTAGTTCCAGGATAGATGTGTAGATGGAAGACGGGTTCTTAGGAAGACACTCAGGTTCAAAATGAGGTTTGAAAATAATGTTTATCTTGTAAATTCGATCTCAAAAATCATAGGCAGTATTCTGCATTCGTAGTTGTGAAACACATATGTACATTCCAAAATTATTCGTCTATATTAGACATAGTATTATGAGCAAAGAAAAAGTCTTGAGAAACCACGTAATTATAATCGTAAATCAAAAGTCCACAATGGGTTAAATTACTCTGGCGTGGTTTTCAGAAGGGTCGACAGTCATGGTCCAAGCCGTTTCGCCAATCCTGGCTTCATCGGGACCCCAGACTCAATGCTAATACTCAGTTTCACAGGTCCGGATTTCTGTTAATATAACATATACAAGAAGCGGATGAATACATAACATCAATCAATATGAAATGCCCGTACATGGAACTACAGCATGGCTAGAAGTTAAAATCAAAAATACATACCAATATAGTTATTCTTAAGCATTTTAGTGTGGGCGCAGCCACCGACGCGTTGTAACCGAACACTGGTAGATGGAAAACCGCATCACTATAACTCTATTCGGTAACACAGGTGTAATCAAATTAACAGCTCACTAATTGATAAACGGTCATTGAGGCCTCCCGGGTACTCTGAATTTAAATTGATTATCCAGAATTTTTCCCTCTTGAGTAAGTGCAATTTAAGATCACTGTGTGGCTTGAGGTCAACTTTCTCCAGTATTACAACTTTAAAGTCATCAAATGATGGAATTTCCTGAAATGATTGTATAGTATTGAAGAATTATTTCTTGTTCTGAAACGCGATTTGTGTTCCTGGACGCGAACTTTGAGTTCACGCCCAGTTTCACCTATATAATATAAAGAACAATTACAAATCAAACAATAAATGATGCGTTTCGATCCGCAGGTACTCCACATTTTAAAGTGGAAGGTGCGGGTATGATCACTGGATTCAATGGATGTTTGTTGGCTGATATGTTTACATATCGAGCAACGGCCACATGGGTGGGTATAGCAATGGGAAGGGTCAATGGGAACCGACTGAGGGGTGTCGGCATGGACTAGGATTTGTTTGATGTTTTGGGTTTCGCGATATGCAATCATAGGAGATTTTCTAGACCGGGAATCACATTGACCAGAGGCCAAAATTTTCGAACAATGCTTTGGATGTTTTTGGCATGCGGAGTTAGGGTAAGGGGCCAAACTAATCTATCAGGGGGAGTTCTTTCTCTCGGGTGCAGTAAGACGGATCTGGGTACTTTTCTAGCTTTATGATATGCTTTATCAATTATCTGTGAGGGATACCCTCATAGAAGTAATTGATTTCTTAAAAGCTTGGCTGACACCTGGAAGTCCTGTTCTCGGGAAGAGTTCCGCTTTAATCAAATTAACTGGGAATAGGGTAAATTGTTACGCAGCGAATGGTCATGAAAGGAACTATAGTGCAAAAGGGAGTTTCGACTAGTAGGTTTTACATAATTTTTAACCTGAATCCGATTGTTGTCCTTAAACACACAGACATCCAGAAAATTAACATTCACATAACTACTTTGGAAAGTAAATTCTATGTGTTCATTCCAAGAATTGAAATACGTTTTGATATTTTCCAAGTTCCCACCTTGCCCTAAAATAAAGAAAAAATCGTCTATATACCGATAGTATTGCCTAATGGGCGCAGTTATATCAATATCCATAAATAAAAATTGGGATTCCAGTTCACTCATGAAAATATTCGCGACACTTGGAGCGAATGACAGTCCCATGGAAATGCCACCTTGTTGGATGAAGAAGTTCCCATTAAATACAAAATAATTATAATCAAAGACAATGTCTACGATTTCCATTAGAAAAGCTGTGGGAGGATTCCTCGGTGGTGGCCTTAAGTCCAATAGACGGTAAATAATGGAGCGGGCTAAGGGTAACTGGATGTTTGTGTATAAAGAGGTAATGTCCGCTGTCACTAGCAGGTCTTTTGAGTCAACACATATATTGTCAATCTTAGAAATAAAATCCATAGTGTCTTTAATGTAAGCAGGGTATTGAGTAACGAATGGTTGCAGGAATGTGTCCAGGTAAATGGCCAGCGGTTGTAAAAGAGAATCAGTGGCAGCGATAATTGGTCGGCCAGGAGGGGGCAGTATTCCCTTATGTATCTTTGGTAACAAATAGAATTTCGCAATTGAAGGGTGATGATTAATTAGGGACTCTGCTAATTTCGGGGAAATAAAGCCCATTTCAACTCCAGATTGAATGGTATGAGTGATGGTGCGTAGAAAAGTATCCGTAGGGTCTTGAGGGATGGGGCAGTAGAATTGTCTGTTAGCTAATTGTTTTTCCGCTTCTTTCATATAATCTGTAGAATTTAATATAACTACGGCCCCTCCTTTATCTGCTGGCTTGATTACTATGTTAGGATTACGGCCCAATTCCCTTAATCTCGCCAAATCTTGAGTGGATAGATTCGCTTTGGCTCTGTCATGGTGATGGTTGATTAGATTAACTTGTTGAGTAACAACCGTTTCAAAAGTTTTAATTCTATCAGAACATACAGGTGGGACAAAGGTATTCTTTAATTTCAAGTGCTGTGGGATAGCCTCCGTTCTTGTTAATTCAGGATGATTGTGAAAGTGTTCTTTTAAACGGATATTCCGGAACAGAGTAGCTAAATCCTTGCGGATGTTTACCGAAGAGCAATTGGGGGTGAATACATAAGAGATACCTTTGTTGAGAATCCTGGTGTCCTGTGTAGAAAGGGGGAGATCTGAAAGATTAATTATCAGGTTGTCCTGATTTTGTTGCGGCCCTTCCGAAAATTCACCGGTCTGGGAGCTTGGGGTGGATTCCGTTGATTGCGTAAATTATATCTGGGGCCGGTATTTGATGTGCCCGAAGAGTCAGAAAGCGCTCCAGTGTTTTCTCCAGAAGTGGGTTCCCCCTCTGGAAAGCGAACTCTCCTGGTGGAGGGGGCTCTGGATGAGCGGTATTGCCATTTATAGATACGATTATTGGAATAATCTTTCTCATCCCGTTGGATTTTCTCCAATTTATTCTTTTTAATGTCAGCATATAGTTTGTCACATTGTTCCTTTATAGAGGCTAAGTCTGGGGTGTCCAAGGGAGGATCTAATGAAGATTTCAGTGTCTCAATCTCTTGTGAAAGAGTGTCCAATTCAGTCATTCCACGTTGAATTAATAATAGCATCAGATCCTTGGAACACCGTTGGACTATGTTTTTCCAATGTTCAACAAAAACCAGATCGGTGTCGTAGATATCAGGAGCAAGGTGAATGCGGAGACCTCGGGGAATGAGTTTCTTTCTGACATAATCTGAGAGAGTAGCTGTGTTGAGTTGGACTCGAATGCGTCGTAATTCTTTGTTGGAGATATTCGTGATGTCGCACATTCGGACATTATAGGCTGGCGTGCGGGATGACTCGTCTCCTTCATATAGGGAATAATGACGAATAAGTTCGTTCTCTTGGTCCAAATTAAATGCATCAAAAAGAGCGACTTCAGCGATGACTCCTCGAGAGGCGGGGAGAGTCAGTTCCAAGGGTAATAGGTAAGTAGTTCCAGGATAGATGTGTAGAGGGAAGACGGGTTCTTAGGAAGACACTCAGGTTCAAAATGAGAACCACGCCAGAGTAATTTAACCCATTGTGGACTTTTGATTTACGATTATAATTACGTGGTTTCTCAAGACTTTTTCTTTGCTCATAATACTATGTCTAATATAGACGAATAATTTTGGAATGTACATATGTGTTTCACAACTACGAATGCAGAATACTGCCTATGATTTTTGAGATCGAATTTACAAGATAAACATTATTTTCAAACCTCATTTTGAACCTGAGTGTTTTAACATTAATCTTTGCCTGCTTTTCAAACCTCTGCATTCTCATGAGAGAGAATGCCATAAATTTCCATTCCAGAGCCATATTTCCACTGTCTAAGAGTAGTAGCGGATGGATTTCATATTAGGAAGTGGACTGACTTTGCTCCAGGTTTTAGTTTGAAATCTAAAAGCACAATCAAATATAATGGGCCAGTTTTGGGGGCAGTGCTCATAACCTTGGGTAACTCCTTTCAATTTTGGACTAAAACGTGGAACGGATTCCCTGCTTCACTGATACTGGAATCACACATTGCTTATCACGGTGTCTAATTTCTGCTCAGTTTTTGAACTGTCCCTCTATATAATTCCCACCTGTAATATTTTTCCTCAATGGCACATTTTATATTTAACTGCAAGCACTACCACCGCCATTCCATTGACTGGTGTCCTCAAACATCTTTATGGAAAAGTGGGAATACATATTTTCAAGACATTCATTTCTATAGTGTTTGCTACTATCTCTGGTATCACTTTTCCATGATAGTCCAGGAACATATTCCCCCCATTAGGGATAATATAATCACAAATAATAACTTTATTTTTATACCCCGCCTCCATCTCCCTAAAAAGGAGCAGCTTACGTAGGGACAAGCCTGATCAGCATAGTTAAAATATAACAAACTCAAGTACATAAAACAATATCAGAAAATGATATAAAACAAACAGCAACAGTATAAAAACAACCATCGAGCAAACAACCAATGGCCTGAGTAACAGTTTCTGGACTCAGGTGGCAGACTGGTGCAAATCAGCTGTGAGGACAGGGCTGATGGATAAAGTGCAAAAGCCAGATGTCAAAATTAAGAATGGAGGGCAATAGGAAACAGAGCACTGTGTCTCTAGTAGGAATGAGAAAAATGAAACGGAAATTAAAAGGATTCATAAGAGATTCGTATGTAATGGGACTTTTGAGCTTTTACGGATCGCTGCTGCGAACCCGGAAGTAGACTTCCTTTTATGGTCCTTGAGGCCAACAATTTGCGTTATGATCGTAATAAATTCTTAATTCTTAATTAATTAATTATTGTACTACGTACTCACTTCTCCCTGTCTTCTCCCCCTCATTTCCTTCCTGCCTTCATTCAGCTTCTTCTTTTTCCCGCATTTCTATGGGGAACTGGAAGTGACACTGCTGCTAGGTAGGCAATGCATTCTGGAAAGTGTAGTCCTCCACGCTTCCCCCCCCTCCTTCTCTTCCCCGTTGCTCTGCTGCCATGCCCCATCGCAGGGGCCAGCTTCACACACACACACGCACGCGCTTCTCCTCCTCTCTCTCCCTGCGCTCTCTCAGATGCTTCTCTTCCCCGTTGCTCTGCTGCCATGCCCCATCGCAGGGGCCAGCTTCACACACACACGTGCGCGCGCTTCTCCTCCTCTCTCTCCCTGCGCTCTCTCAGATGCTTCTCTTCCCCGTTGCTCTGCTGCCATGCCCCATTGCAGGGGCCAACTTCAGCCCTCCAGGTACGTGTTTTGGACTTCAACTCCCACCTTTCCTCACAGCCTCAGGCCTCTTCCTTTTCCTCTCAGCCTGGGCAAACTTGGGCCCTCGCTCCCTCAGGATCGGGGTGAGAGAGAGGCAGCGAGGAGCGAGGGGGGGCCTCCTCCTCCTTTTTTTCTTGCTGCTTCCAAGAATAGAATACCCCCCTCCCTCCCTTCCTCTTTCCCTCCCTCCTTCCTATTTGGAGAGTCCCATCTAGAATTCAGTGTGGTTTATTCAAGTTTTGGCCTACAACTCCCAGAAATCCCAGCCAATTTACCAGCTGTTAGGATTTCTGGGAGTTGTAGGCCAAAACCATCTGGAATGCGCATGCTCTGGCATACGAATTACTAACGAATTTCGTTAGTACTTAAGTTACATTTTAGAAATTTTTGGAATTTTTTTTGTAAGTCTTTCTTTTACTAATCAAAAAAATCCCCCCATTGATTTTAGAATCGCCATTTTTGGATTCGAAACCATGCCTAGTCTCTAGGTAGGGAACAGTAGTAAAATGTAAGGACTAGATTTCGGGTCATAGCTGGGGGCCAAAATTATCTAGGGAACTGTCTAATCAAAAGCACAGTGGAACATGCACATTTTTGGGTCTTTATGGAAGGTGGACAGGGTGGATGACAGCCTAACCTCCCTGGGGAGAGAATTCCAGAGCCGGGGGGCCACCACTGTAAAGGCTCTCTCTCTTGTCTCCACCAACCATGCTTGTGATGGGGGTGGGAGTGAGAGGAGAGCATCTCCAGAAATCTTAGAAATCATGCAGGTTCATAAGGTTCATGTGGTCACAAAGATAGGCAGGTCTTGAACTGAACTGGAATCTGGGGTTTGTGTACTGTAAACTAAATGCTCAAAGGTTTGAAATGGTGTAATCTGCTGAGAGGTATGGAGAAGTAATGAACCTTGGGCTCTACAGTTTGTTGTTGTGTGCCTTCATGCTGTGTCTGACATGGCAAATGTATGCAGTATTCTGAGCCTAAGAGTGGGTGGCTTGCCTAAGGTTGCCTAGTGGATTTTCATGGCTGAGTACAAATTCAAGCCCTGGTCTCCAGAGTTGTAGCCAAATGCTCAAACCACTATATTGCATGGGCTCCACAATTGTCCTCATCCATGGCAACAAAGAAATGTGTCATTTTATTACAAGCCATTGTGGTTTGTTAATTAGACTAATGTGAGGCGAGCTGTGTCAGAGGCTGGGAAACCTTTGGCTCACAAATGGTTCATACAAATGCCGATTACATGATTCTGTTGAACACCTTTGGATCTCTTGAACCAGGGAGGCATTGTTAATATGTCCTCGCTTCCATTATCTATCATCTATCTCTCCTCTCTTGACCTTCAGCCCTCCTCCCTGCAAAATGTTCCAGTGTATCCACACAATCTGATAGTATTGTTAATGCGATCGGACATGCCTCAGGACAGCATGGAACATTCATCTTCAAAATGGGAAGAGAAGAGAACAGAAAAGATGAAAATACATTCATCTCAAAGGAGGGTGAGATCAGAAGGAGAACCAAAGCATCACATCCAGGAATAGGAGATCCCCCACCTTACATTTGGCTCGTCTGCTGGGTTAGGCACTGCAATGCTTAGTCATCTGTAGAAACTTCTACTTGGGGTGGAATTGGAGACCCAAGAATATCAAAGACCATAGATGCGCAAGTCCTGTTATATACAATGGCATAGTAAAATGGTCCCTCTTATAGGAAATGGGGAAAAAATCAAATGTGTCTCCAGAAAGAGCCTGAGAATCTGCAAAACAGTAAGAGGCTATGGCATGATTGCCTACATATTGGTGTAGTGCTCATTGTGTGTAAAAAAAACTCAACTATATTTCATAGTGAAACCTGTGGTTATGGAGGTCTGATTATATTCAATTGTAGTTAATCACATAGAAGTGAAAAGAGATAGCCATGTATAATATTGGATTGCCTTCCTTCCTTAAATGATCCCTCGTAGCCTGAGGATGATGGTCCTCCAAGTGTAGTGTCTTGGTGGTGGGTCCATAGGTGGCTATGGAGCCCTATTCTTGGTCTGCATGTTCTCCCGTTGTGAGGACATTGGTTTCCAGGTAGAAGGTGATTCTGGTCAGGGTTGGCCTGGTGCATCTTCCTTTTGGCATATTTCTCCCTTTTGCCATCCATTCATGACTCTTTGAATCCCACAGCACAGCTGACCTTCAGTTAGAGTGCTCAAGGACCAGGGCTTCCCAGTTGTCAGTGTCTCAGAATTCTCTGCTAGATTGCTCTAGTCTTATGGTCTCAAACTTTGGTCCTCCACATGTTTTGGAATTATCCCATATCTTTTTCTAAGTTCCCTGTTTTCCTGACCTTTAGGTATATCCACACTACAGATTTATCACGTTAAGTGATGCAGCTTTACCCTAAAAATTATCCTGTGATTTGCAACTGCTTACTTAGACAATCCCTTAGAGCCTGAGGATGATGATCCTCCAAGTGTAGTGTCTTGGCGATGGATACGTAGGTGGCTGTGGAGCCCTATTCTTGATCTGCATGTTCACCCACAGTGAGGACATCGGTTTCCAAGTGGAAGGCAGTCCTGATCAGGGTTGGCTTTACATACCTTCTTCCTCTTGGCACGTTTCTCCCTTTTGCCCTTTTTTTTGCCTCTTTGAATTATATAGCACTGCTGGTCACAGCTGACCTCCATCTAGAGCACTCAAGGGCCATGGCTTCCCAGTTCTCAGTATCTATTCCACAGTTTTTAAATTTGGCTTTCAGCCCATCTTTAAATCTCTTTTCCTGTCCACCAACATTACATTTCTCGTTCTTGAGTTGGAAGTATAGTAACTGCTTTGGGAGATGGTGATCGGGCATTCAGACAACATGGCATAGTTGATGGCGTAGGAGCATTGTTTCAATATTGGATTGATGTAAGTGGTGAAAGACCGCTTCCTATCAGTTGGCCAATGCTTGGAGCATTACCTTGAATGCTTTCCTAGCATAATAACTATTATATCACTGCTGACAACTAGAGTATATGTGATAAAACTCATAAGGATCACAGCCAAATTATGCAGTAGTTTGCTGTTGCCTGAGCATACTGGGAAGGGCAACATTTTGTCCCCTCCTCTCCTTTCTCCTTTGCTGAGTCAACTGAATGTAAACTCCCTTTGGCTTTTAAACTCATTTTGCAGCAAATGAAGTAAACTGAGGACAAAGTAGGGAAGTGGGAGGAGATTGGGATATTTGAAAGATGGGTGAAAAAGTGGGACAGTGGAAGAGTAATTTGAAGTGCCTTTGAGAAACAGGACAGTTGGACTATATGTACATTTTGAATGCATTTTGTCCTTTTTTGTCTCTGGGATAGTTTTTGGTCCAGAAGAAGACTTTTAAACTCAGGAAATAAACTTGACTTCCTGATTTCAGCCCACGAGATATATTTATGCATGTGTGTGTCCGTCAGTCCATGTATATACATACACACACATACTCACCATGTCCATCTATCACTTTTTGCCCACCCCAAGTTAATAACAGCATGGATCTGCAGCCTAGAAGCTTGAATGCTTCAGTAAAGTTTTGGATTTAATATCAAAACGTGTCTCTGAAACAAAACAAAAAAGATGCCGCTGTGTATGTATTATTCATTTCCAAACCCTCCTTGAAACATTAGGTTAAATGACTCCTTTGCTGAATCTTTCCAAAGCTGGGAAACACTGTATGAAGAGGAAACAAGGGATAACATCAGTTTAGTCCATATATTGCACATTCAAGATGAATACATCAATTGATGGAAAGGCAATGGAAAGCAATAGCCTGCAGTTTAACCAGAGTTCTAATGCCTCATAAGGCACACAACTGTATTTCTGTATATCCCAGTGAATATATCAACGCCTTCCAATTGGGAATCGGTACTGAGAAACAGCTTGTCAGTCTATAAATGTTTATTTGGGGGCATGTCTTTGGATCAGCAGGAAGAAGGAGAGCTTTTGCATCTGGGAGATTTGGAATGACTCTGCACGTAGCTCTCTGCAAACAACTTTTCAATCTCACCCTCAGCTTTTTGCATACATCTTTGCTCTATTCCTACCCTGCAACCCCCTCCTTATCACTTCTAACTCCTTTCATATGTGTGCACAATTTTCTATTCCATTGCTTTTCAGATGGACTGTCAGACAAGTAGGAAGAATGCCAAGTTTCTCAAGAGATGCATAAATAAATACTATATAGCTTTAGGAAACTGTTCCCAATTTCCTTAAAAGTACAGTCCTGTGTCTACTCAAATGTAAGCCTTTTTACCTTACATTTGATACCCTTTTGGGGAAAGAGGATGCGGAGAGGACTGACAACTTAATCATTTCCTTTCCTTTCCACTCCATGTATTGTTTGTTCCCTCTGATCAATGAGGCATTGAAGATAGCTTGGAGAATAGGATTCCTATTCTAATATCCCAACTACGAGACATTTATACTGTTATAGAGCTGGAGAGGAATACTTCTTCGGTTCCTTCTAGCATAATAATTGTCAATACATTTCTCTACATGAGTTCTCTATTAGTGTATGCCAACGTACTGTAACATAGTAGTTGAGATCAGGGTTCAAATCCCCGCTTACATAATGTGTGTGTCTTCAAATTGTTTCCAGCCTATGGTGATCCTAAACCTTTCATGGAGTTTTCTCAAAAAGATTAACCAGGAGGGAGTTTACCATTATCTTGTGAGGCTGAGAAAATGTGAGTTCTCAAAGGTCCCTCAGTGGTCTTCCATGGCTGAGTGGGAATTTCAACTCTTGCCTCTCAGAGCTTGCCTAAACTGGCCGGAAACCCTGAATCGGATTAGAGGTTGCTCATGAATGTACAGATGACATCCAGGAATTTATGGTTCAAGACGGTCCACACCTTAGTTGTATCCAGAATGGACTACAGTGATGTACTCTACGTGGGGTTGCCTTTGAAGATGGCTCGGAAACTGCAGTTAGTGCAAACATTAGCTGCCAGATTACTAACCGGGGAGCATTCTACACCCCAATTAAAACAGCTCCACTGGGTTCCAACAAGTTTCTGGGCCCAACACAAAGTGCAGGTTATTACCTATAAAGAACTACAAAAGGAATGCTCACTGTGGAAACACACAACACAATGGGGCTATAAAAACAATCCTAAGCACCTAAAAGCATAAAATAACGCTTGCACATCACCTAATAATATGCTGACACACATACATATGCTAACCTATCAAAACTGTATTAATCAATATCAGGAAATGGTGTCAGAGAGCCGTGTACATCACAATATAAATAGGAGGATACTTTTTGTGATGACGTTGACTTTATAATTTGTGAGTACCTTCTAGTAATGAATATATGACTTAAGAAGTCTACACTACCAGTGAGGAGCATCCCGAAGACGGAACGCCCTGAGGAAGCGCTACAATAGCGTGAAATGGCCACATTTTGGCAGCCTCATACACCCAGCTGTTGGCGTACTTCTGGTCCACCAGCTTCCATCGGCTCCTCATGCGGGATTTTCTTCATTCTCCAGTCCGTGAGTCCCGTACTTTGGAGAACGCCCAGTGATTTACGGACTTTTAAAAAATTGGCATCACCTTTGATTATTATTTGAATACTTGAACTGTCCATGGGACTCTGTCTTATACCTTTTAAGGACGTCAAATTATTATGCTGATGTTCCGTTCATATAACATGTGTATCGTTGCCTGTATAGCAGTGTGTTCCAAAGACTTACTCTGACTGTATTGTGATGTACACTGCTCTCTGACACCATTTCCTGATATTGATTAATACAGTTTTGATATATTTGTATATGTATGTGTGTCAGCATATTATTAGATGATGTGCAAGCGTTATTTTACGCTTTTAGGGGCTTAGGATTGTGTATATAGCCCCATTGTGTTGTGTATTACCTATAAAGCCCTATACATTTTGGGTCCAACCAGTCTCCTTCTATGAACCTGTGTGAGATCTGCCAGGGAGGCCCTTCTCTTGGTCCTGCCACCATTTCAGGTATGGTTGGTGGGGGATGAGAGAGGACCTTCTTAGTGGTGGCTCCCTGGCTCTGGAATGCCATCCCTAGAGAGATTAGGTTAGACCCCACTCTCCAAACCTTTTGGTCTAGCCTAAAAACTTGGTTTTTTGAATGGGCCTTTGACCCTGAATATTCTACTATGGCTACATGTGAGGACCAATTGTTATTCTGGCATTTTAGTGGTTTTGAAGATGTCCAGTTTATTCGCAGATATTACTGCATTTTAAATCTAAAATTTAATCATTTGATGATGTTATCCATTCACTTATATTTAGTTAAATGTATGTTGTACTGTTTTCATGCTTATGTATTTCTATTTTAGGTGTGGCACCCTAGAGTGCTTTTGTGAGCTGTCCCGAGTTCCTCCGGGGAGATGGCGGCAGAGTATAATAAAGTTTATTATTATTTATTATAATGTGGAGAAAAAATGGTCAACCTGGTTTTACTCCATATTAAAAGAAATCAGGGAATGCTCCAGAGTATTCCCCAAACTACAGAGCATCCTGCAATTTGGGGGTAGTGTGGACAGCTGGACTACTTCTAATTCAAATTGGTCCAAATTGGTCCTCATGAGTAAGTGATGCCATCTCCTTTTCTATGCCCTATTGCACAGGGAAAGGAGGTGGATCTTATCTGGGCTGTAGTTTATCGCTGTGTCAGTGGCCACTGAGCTCTGCAAAACCTGTAGCTGTTGGCAAGTGTTTTTGTTCGTATCAGAAAAAGTGCCCAGATGACCTGGGAAAAGGAGAGGGATCACCCTTTGATGTCAGCAAAGGTGTCTGACATTGACATGAGCTCTCTGGAGCTTTGTGGCTGGCTGTTGCTGTGACAAAGGACAGCCCAGGTAAGGATGACCATCAAGTGTGGTTTGGCTGAATTGGAGGGCCTGGGTGCCACTTCCGTTGCTGCATTGGTTCAGTGGTGACTGGTGAGGTGTATAAATAGCTCAGCAGAATAAGAAAAAATGTATGCTATTTTGTTGACAAGTTAGTATGACCCACCCAAGGTCCTGCAGTAGTTTTCTGTGGCCATGTGAAGTCCAAACATCTTGAGGGTCACAGGTTGTGCAAGCCTGATTTAGACACTATTGCCCTATTGATGCAACTTTTTTTCTTGGTTCCACATCGTACTCTTAACGCATATTACATAAATAGTCTACTAAGAGCTAGGACCTTAACTCCCTGACATTTATCTCAGTTAAAATTCATGTTGTTAGTTCTGGCCCCTGCTCTCTGATCTTTCCTCAACCACCATGCTCTTTTTAAAATTCATCTCCAAATTGTTATGCATTTACTTCTCTCTCCCTCCACTTTCAGGATAATACTAAGAAAACATGGTCTTGAAATGTGTGGTATTTGAGTCCCCATCATTTAGGAATGCAGACTGACTTCCCTTGAAGGTCAGGATCTGCCTTTGTCCTCCTTTTACCTTCTGAAAAGCATCTGTGGTTTGTCTGAAAGGTTTTCCACCAACTGACATTATATTTTAGTCCCTTTCCAACCTCATAAATTGGAGGGGACAAGGAGTAAAGTCCCTGCTTTTATAGCTTAAGCTGTGGCATTTGAGAATTATGACAGGGCCAATCTGAGTCATGCTGGTCAGAGCTCAACGGTCTGCCATAAAGACGGGAGAAAAGGTTCTTCCAAGAACATAATTATCCAAACTGTTAGAGCTAGCATTTTAAAGTTCTGCTAAAGACAACAAAATCATGTTCTAGGAATATATAGCCTCCTGCCCAATGCCTGGGAAAGTAATTGGATGGAATTCAGTGCGGGACTTTCATCTACTTTGATGGACTTATCAATGCAGAAAATAGAATTGAACAACCATATTCAGCAAGAGATGTTGTTAAACTGCATAATCACATATTATACATTAGGCTTGTGTGTGGATCCATTTTTGACATTTTTCTTTGGGCCAATTTGGCTTCTTTGGCTTAGTTGAATTGCCATAACAACATGGTCGACATGGTTTCCTGTCCATAACGGGACCACATGGCAGCCAATCATGGCTTCTCTTCCGCTTTTTGGGAGCATGTAGCACACAAGAGGCTGCTGCTGCATGTTTCTCCTTGCACACGGTTTCCCTGTGAGCCCTACCTGTTGGGCCAATTGGAGTAGAAGAATGCCATAATGTGTCTTACACAAGCTGTGTCTATTTAATGGGTGACTGCCTCCATTGCTCTCAGTTGCATCCTCATGCTTCAGTCCATTTGCCTTACCTTACTACCGCTCAGCTTGATTAACTGGCTTGGCTTGGCCCCTCTCTGGAACCTCTTTGGATTTTCGTTTATTTTCTGGTTTGTTTTTATTTAGTGGGACTGACTGGGAGTTTGGAATGTGTGGAATGGGTGGGTGGGGTGCATGTGCGTGTTTGGGGACTTGGGAGAAAGAAAGAACATCTCTTTGTTTTTACTCTTGAGGTGTGTTTTTCTTTAGAAAAATTTGGGTTGATTTGAGAGCCTTGAGTCATTCTTTAGTTTATTTTTCCTCCCCACCCCTCCTTCAGAAAATACTTCTATAATAATAATAATAATAATAATAATAATAAAGAAAATCCTCATTCTCAGAAAACAACTACCGGTACCTACCAACCTATAATTTCATTCCTTTGCAAACAAATTTTATATTTCTCTCTGTGCTCTAAAAGAAAATAAATTCCTAATAATCAGAGGATGGCCCAAACATTATGAAACTTGGTGGGCTAACAGTGGTTGATGTGTCCTCCAAGTGTTATAATTTTCATCCCAATATCCCTAAAAATGATGAGAAGGTGAGCCTGGGAATGACAAGATCTAGCCTTATTTTTTGGACACCGTCCAAAAATGGCCATCTGGCTGCGTGATTATTTTGGGAGAAGCGCAAAGACCAAATGGGGATCTACCGGTATTTGGCCAGCAGAAATGCATTGAGATTCAGCTGAAATTTACAAGCCTATTCTACGGTGAAGAGAGCATTGCACACTTATGCTAATGCATATTTGTACATTGGTTATGGAATGCCAATATGCCTCAGTAGAGTCCAATACACATTGAGACACACTTGGCAGTGCCCTGATGTGGATCCCCACAATTAATTATGGGCCCTTCCACACAGTCCTATATCCCAGAATATCAAGGCAGGAAATCCCACCTTATCTGAGTGTGGACTCAGATAACCCAGTTCAAAGCAGATATTGTGGGATTTTCTGCCTTGATATTTTAGGATATAGGGCAGTGTGGATGGACCCTATATGGTTCTATAGCACTATCACACTGTTACATAGTCAAATATGTGAATGTATTATGTTTTATGTATTAGATGAAATGTAAATGAGGTGTAATGTATGATGCAATGTATGTATGATGCAATCGATGTGCCTGGATTTCATCAGCCTACTAGGGACTGTGCAGAACTGAATTCTGGGTGCTGAAAGAGTTAAAGAGAGATGATGCAAGACTCTGTGACCAGTATATATAGGAGGCTCCAAGCCAGCTTTTCTCTTCCCATGTGGCAGATGTTAGGTGCTGTATGTCTGTGCCAGTAAAGCTGTTTGTACTCATTCTGGGTCTGCAGAAGTATTTTCTTCCACACAGCTAAGGAGCTCAATATTCTGACAAATTATGCATTAAGTTTGAGAACATAAACCACGATCAGAACCATTCTAGGTGGTCTACCACTTTAGCACATTTTGGATTTGATTATTCGTGGGTTTGAGTAATGTCTTTTCTTTAGAAATCTCTTGGTCCCAACCACTGCTGCAAATTGACACAAAAAAATCACTCTGGAGGGCCTTGAGATTCTTGAGGTATCTGTACATTCTCTGTAGGTTCTCCAGCACAATTATATGGTCAACTTCAGGCAGAAGAAATCTACTTTGCAGTTTATTCAGAACTTTAAAGTAGCTAGCCCAGATAAAAAAGCCTACCTCACACCATCCACAATAATTCTGGAATCTTGGATAACACCTTTAAAAATCACACTAAAACTGAATAAGGTGTAGTCTACTTCCTTAGGTGCATGGAATGTAGTGCCCTGGAACAGATATTTATGGGCAACATGTTACTTGTGAAGAACCATAGAAATGTAAAATATGTGGACCGGACATAGTGATCAGGTTGCCAGTTTTAAGGATGGTTGTTGGGGGACAAAAGCAGGAGGAAAGATGTTTGCCTAAAACCAATACAGAGCTATAGAAGTTGTGACGGCTGTGGCTCCATCTTATGGTGACCTGGGATCTGTAGCTCTTGGAAATAGTACTGTAGCTCTTGGAAAGAGAAGGGTAAACAACTCACATAAATACAGATCCCACAATTCCACAGCACTGATGACAGTTAATGAGGTCTCAAACTGCTATAATACTGCAGTGTGGATACAATCTTAGTCTACAATAACACATGCTACTGCAGTGGTTCTCAACCTTTCTAATGCCGTGACCCCTAAATAAAGTTCCTCATGTTGTGGTGACCCCTTATCATATTTTCAATGCTACTTCATAACTGTAATTTTGCTACTGATGTGTCCATCTCCTTCTTTAGGACACATAAAGGTGGCTTTGTCCCATGAGCAGATTTATGGAAGTGGAATGGGATCATGAAATAAAGGATTTTGGTGGCCATCATGAAATAGCATCCTTGCAAAATATCAGGAAGAAATGTGTGTCAAAAAGGAAGCTGACGAGGGCAGCCCAAGGAGGGAGATGAAACTTTCTCTGGTCTTCAGCTGCCGATGAATAATTTGGCCTAACACAGTGAGAACCCAAAGGTTGCTTGACCTTTGTATTCAGAGGAGAAACATGAGATTAATTATAACTTCAGAAGACAAAACATAGGGAGACTGACTGATAGTGATGATGTCTTGTGAAAAGCAAGGAGTGGGAAGACTGTGGGTGGATGGGTGCTCACTAAACCTGGAACAAAATGTTCAACATTTTCTGTAAGTTCTCCCCTGCCAATTTCCCTTGGATAGCTACATTTTGGGCAAGGGTTATTGATCACTGATGATCCTTAGAGTAATGCGAATTTCTGAGAGTATTAGGCAACTGACAGCTAGTAGCAGTTGCTAGTTCAATGCTTTTTAGATTAATATAGATTAACGTTTCTCAACCTGGGGGGTCACGAGGGGGTCATAGGGGTCGCCAAAGACCATCAGAAACACAGTATTTTCTGTTGGTCATGGGGGTTCTGTATGGTAAGTTTGGTCCAATTCTGTTGGTGGGGTTCAGAATGCTCGTTGATTGTATGTTAACTATAAATCCCAGCAACTACAACTCCCAATGACAAGGTCTATTTCCCCCAAATTCCACCAGTCTTCACATTTGGGCATATTGAGTATTCGTGCCAAGTTTGATCCAGATCCCTCATTGTTTGAATCCACAGTGCTTCTGGATGTAGATAAACTACAACTCCAACACTCAAGGTCAATGTATACCAAACCCTTCCAGCATTTTCTGTTGGTTGGGGGAGTTTTGTGTGCTATGTTTGGTTCAATTCCATTGTTGGTGGCATTCAGAATGCTCTTTGATTGTAGGTGAACTATAAATCCCAGCAAATACAACTATCAAATGACAAAATCATCCCTCCCACCCCAAAAAAATCCCACCACTATTCAAATTTGGTAGTATTGGGTATCTGATAAATTTGGTCCAGTGAATAAAAATACATCCTGCATATCAGATATTTACATTATGATTCATGTTTTTGTTGTTTATTCATTCAGTCGCTTCCAACTCTTTGTGACCTCATGGACCAGCCCACGCTAGAGCTCCCTGTCGGTTGAGGCCATCACCAGCATCATTATCTTCTCCAATTCATAACAGTAGCAAAATTACAATTATGAAGTAGCACCAAAAATAATTTTATGATTGGGGGTCACCACAACATGAGCAATTGTATTAAGAGGTTGCAACAAGATTTTTTGGATTCTTGATTTTGGATTCTGATTTCAACAGGTGTGTTTTAATCATCATCATCATCATTTATTATTTGATTAGTCGCCCTCCACCAAACTGCTCTGGCCGACTTACATAACATAAAATAAGCACTACATCCGTAAATCAGAATTTATACAGAATAAAGACCTCTATTTAGTTACAGGTTGAATGCTCTGCTAAAGAACCATGTCTTGAGAGCTTGTGTAAAAGAATGAAAGTCACGCATAGCTCTCATATAGGGTGGCAATGAGTTCCACAGTACTGGAGCTGAGACCGAGAAGGCCCTACAATTAACCAATTGTTTAATTACTGTTTTTAATATTTTTAATGTATTACTAATTGTTTTAATGATGATGGCATCGTGTGGTGCTTTTGTGAGGTCACCCTGAGCCCCCCCCCCCTTGGGGGTGAGAAGGGCGGGATGTAAATATAAGAAATAAATAAATAATAAATAAGGTTGAGAAACACTGCTCCAGACTGAGGTCTGAACTTCATAGGAGCAGTGGAAAAGGGATGGATTAGATAGTCCTTAGCATTCCCCTCATCTTTATAATTCCATAATTTTGATCCAATAGAATCAAGAAGCTGCCATTGGCAGTAGTGTCTGGTGAAGTTCATAGCATTAGCAATATCATCCTGTCACCTTAGGAGGGAGGAAAATAATCTTTTTTCTTTGAGAAAAAAATCCATTTTAGACCCATTCCCTCAGACTCATAAGAGGGCAGTGCAGCTGAGCATTTAGAAAGAGATTTTGGATGTAGAAAATGACTAAGTGAATTGGGAATTCAAACATAACAAACAGAAGAGTTTTAGGTGGTAACCATTTTCAACGTCACTGTGGTGAAGTCATATTTCTTTATTACAGGTTTTAAATAGGGTTGATATTTATATATATGTATGTATGTTGAAGGGGTAAAAACTTGGCAAATCCTAAAGGGTTAACAGAGATATTAGCGTGCAGAACCTCCAAGGGGTTTCCATTACCGTGGAAACAGGAGGCGGAGCCTGCAACTGGCCTTTGAATCTTCGGATACAAACTTTAGCAGTTGGGAGTTGACAGGGAAAGTCGAAGGAGAGAGGGTGTGTGGAGAGTTAGGGAGTCCGTTTTAGCCAGCTATCAGTGAGTTTTAAAAAAGACTCTGATTCTACTCTGAGAGAGAGTAGAAGAAAAGCTGTGTTTGAACTTCTAGAAAAGCAGCTGGCTTTATGGATAAGCAGTTAGTGTAAAGACTGCTGAGTTATTGGTTCTGGGAGTGCAGCTATATAGTATCAAGTTGTATCTCCATTGTTAGTGTATTGTAACCTTAAGATATGTGCCTCTAAGAAGATACTGTAACCACCTAAGCTTTGAACTCTGAAGCCTCCATGCTTAGAACACTGTTTGAATAAACTTTACAGTTCTTTAACAAAGCTATCTCCCTCTGCGAATCGGAGCTACCTAAGCAGGCTTGGAAAGTCGACATAAGGAGTAGGAGAAGGACGAGAAATACAGAGAAGGAAGAAGAAGCCCCAAAGATAAGTAAAAGTTAAGAGAGCTCCCAGGGGGTGTCAAGTGCCAAAAAAGGACAGAGCAGGAAGTAAGATCAAAAACTGCGGTGGAATAGCTAAAAGGTGGTATAGCTAAAAGGCTAAAGGACTGAAGGGATATAGACAGCCTAGTATTGTGTATATCCCAGTGAATTACCCAAATAAATGTCAAATATGGCTACTAGAGGACGTCAAGAGAAGGAAAAGAAAATCGACCCGGTAAGAAGAAACTCAGGGGCTGGCATTGGAGGATATGGAGAGAGTGTCCTAAAGGATCTGTTAGCAGAAATGAAAGACATCAGGAAACTTATACAAAAGGGAGATGACGACCGGAAAAAAATGAAAGAAGAATTGAAAGGAGATTTAAAGGATATAAAAGGAGAAATGAAAGGTATGAAGAAGGATGTACAAGAGATGAATACAAAAATGCAAGATATGAAAGATGAAATAGGGGGCCTAAAGAAAGACTATAATGAGTTGAAGAAACAACAGAGAACCAGTACGGTGAAGACAAACGAAACAGAGGTAAAAATGAACGAAATGGAAGAAAGATTCCTGCAGATGGAATATGTTCAGAGAGAATATCAAATTCGGTTCAGAGGAATAGAGGAAGAGGAACAAGAGAAACTTAAAGAAATAATAACGGTAATAACAGCAAAGATCCTGGACACACCCGAGACATACCTAGAAGGGAAGATCGACAGGGTATATAGAATTAATTCAGCCTATTCGAGAAGGAACAAGACGCTCAGAGACATAATAGCAAACTATACCTTGAAAAGTATTAGGGATGAACTTCTCCGATGGAAGAAAAACAGAAATGGCCAATATAAAGGCAAAGAAATTATTATTTTGAAGGAGACACCCCCAGAAATTATGGAGAGAAGGAAAAAGTATTATTTCTTAACTGATTTATTAAAGAAAAATAAGATTAGATATAGATGGGAGAAAATAGAGGGGCTTATGATAACTTACAAGGGTAGACAGCATTGGGTCACATCCGAAGAAAAAGCTAATCACTTCCTGAATAAATTTGGCGAAGAATTAGATAATAGCCCCAGAGACAAAAAGGATTTGCAGAGAAGGTTCTATGTGGACAAGGAAACAAATCAAGATATAAACGGAGAGAACATATCGGAGAAGGAAGAGGGAGAAACGGAAGACGAGCAGCTGGAAGAAGATGGAAAAAGAGATCGGGACAATGAGGAGGCGGATATAGAGGAGAGCGAAGGAGACAATTAAGGATGACTTCGATAAGGTGCATTTCTTGGAATATAAACGGACTCAATAGTGGGGCCAAAAGAAAAAGAACCTTTTATAATATTGCTAAAAAAAAAGCGAATATAATTGCCCTACAAGAGACCCATATAAAGGACTCGGATGTACATTACCTAAAAAATAGTAAACTCGGAATAGAATTTGTAGCATCTGCAAAGGAAAAAAAAAGTAGTGCTTTATATAGACCCCAATTTTAAGCCCAAACTATTATTTACCGATACAGAAGGTAGATATATAGGAGTGAGCATAAGAAAAGACCAAAAAAATATTCTTATATGCAATATATATGCACCAAATGAAGCGAAAGTGAAATTTTTCAAAGAGGTAGAAAGGAAAATAAATGCTTGTGAGGTTGACAACTATATTCTAATGGGTGACTTTAATGGAACTATAGACCCCCAAATAGATAAAAAAACGGGCAAAATAAATAACAAAGACCAAAGCGGTAAACTACCCAAAGCCTTTTTCGATATAGTGGAAAAGTGGGAGCTAATAGATGCCTGGAGATACTTAAATCGAAGAGAAAAAGATTTTACTTTTTTTCTAACAGACATCAGACATGGTCTAGAATAGACTTTTTTTTATTTCGAAAGACCTTAGTTTACAGCTTAAAAACACAAAGATATTACCTAGATTCTTTTCAGATCATAGTCAGATTGAATTGGAACTATATAGTGAAGTCAGAGAATTCTATTGGAGATTCCCGCAAGTTTTGTTAAGGGATGAAAAAATCCTCGAGGAGAGTAAAAAACTATTAAGAGAATTTTTTCAAATTAATGGCCAAGACAATGTAAAATATAATGTAATCTGGGACACAAGTAAGGCCTTTATGAGAGGTTACTTCCTCAATCAACAGTCCATCAGGAAAAAGCGTATGCTTAAAAAAACTAATGAGTTATATAAAAAAATAGCAGATATAGAGAAGTTAGTAAAATTAGATCCAAAAAATGAAAAGAAGAAAAAGGAATTAAAAATGTATAATAAACAATTGGAAATATATGAAATGGAAAAAATTGAGAAGAGTTTAAAAATTGTTAAACAAAGATATTTCGAATCGGCAAACAAAATAGGGAAATTGTTAGCCTGGCAATTAAAAGAAAAAAGAAGAAGAAATGTGATAACCGAGATAAAGCAGGGCGGGACGATACATACAAATGAGAGAGAAATCAGGAAAGTATTTGAAATATTTTTTGCCAAGTTATATGAAAAAGATGATATAAATAAAGCAGAGATAGAAGCATATATTTCTAAAAAGAAGTTAAATAAAATATCGGAGGCTGACAGAGAAAAATTGAATACCCCTATAACAAAAGAAGAGATTAAAAAAGCAATAAATAAACTAAAAATAGGTAAATCGTCGGGTCCAGACGGGTACTCAGCAGAGTATTATAAAATTTATGCGGAGGAAATAACGGATATACTTTTTGTTGGTATTCAATGATATTCTGAATAAAGCAATACTCCCAGAGTCATGGAGAGACTCAAATACAATATTAATAGAGAAACCGGAAAAGATCCCCTTGATCCTGCAAATTATAGACTTATTTCGTTATTAAACATCGATTATAAAGTATTTATGTTAATTATTTCTGAGAGATTAAAATTATTTTTGAATGGTTGGATCAAGGGAGATCAAAACGGGTTCCTCCCGGGAAGATTTCTAAGCTCAAATGTAAAAGTATTGCTAAATGCAATAGAATATTATGATAAAAAGATTGATAGAGAAGTCACATTTATTTTTGTCGACGCCGAAAAGGCGTTCGACCGAGTAAATTGGCACTTTCTCTCGACAATGTTAAATGAGATGGACATGGGCTTTCAATTTAATAATATTATTTCCGCTATTTATACTGAGCAATATACAAGAATTATAATTAATAATAAGAAAACGGATAAGATAAATATCCAGAAGGGGGTCAGGCAAGGCTGCCCGTTGTCGCCATTATTGTTTATTATGATTTTGGAAATGCTTCTCGAAGAGATAAGAAACGAGGAAGAAATCAAAGGACTAAAGATTAAAAACGACAGTGTGAAGATCCAAGCTTTTGCGGACGACCTCGTCCAAATATTGGAGGACCCAAAAAATAGAATATCTCAATGGCTCAAAATAGTGGAAAGCTTTGGACAATGTTCGGGCTTTAAGATAAACAGAGAGAAAACACAAATATTAGTAAAAAATCTGAATGAGAAAGATAAACAAGATCTACAAAAGATTTCGGGTATTTCCGTTACAAACAAAGTTAGATACCTAGGTGTCCAATTAACATCAAAAAACTCACAGTTATTTAAAAATAACTATTCATCCAAATGGGTGGAGATTCAAAATATTTTAAAAAAGTGGGAGAAGTTAAATTTGTCGTTACTTGGGAGAATCGCCGCGGTAAAGATGACGATTCTCCCTAAAATAAACTTTTTATTTAGTACTTTACCCATAATTCAAAATGATAGCCATCTGGATAGTTGGAACAGAATAATATCAAGGTTTATATGGTCTGGGAAAAAGCCCAGAGTGAGATTAAAATATATACAGGAACGCAGCGAAAATGGAGGACTGGGAGTCCCTAATTTAAAATTATATTTTCATGCAAGTTGTTTACAATGGATGAAGGATTGGCTGAGGCTGGATAATGATAGGTTATTAAATCTAGAGGGGTTTAATTTAAAGTGGGGTCTCCATGCGTATTTATGTTATAATAAAAGTAAAGTTGACTCAAACTTTAAGGATCATTATATAAGGAAAACCCTCTTGAGAGTTTGGGAAAAATATTATAAAAAAGAAAGTGTAGGTATATCGATGTGGACATCCCCCATAGAAGCCTTTAGGGTTAGACAGTTAGATGACCAACAGTGGATAACATATAACAAATTGTTGAAGTGGGATGGGAACGGGTTTAAGTTAAAATCGAGACAACAATTAGAAGAAGAGAATGTTGTTTTGAACTGGTTTCCATATACCCAGATTATGAATATCTATAATGATGACAAAAAATAGGATTCAGATATCATTTCAATGAGTTGGACGATATACTTTTAAATAAAAATCAAAAGATGATGAGTAAATTATACAAATATCTTCAAAATAGGGAAGGAAACCAGGATTTAGGGAAGGACCATGTAGTCAAATGGTCCAGAAACATTGGGTTCAAAATTAAACCGGAAGCTTGGAGAACAATCTGGAGGAAAAATGTCAACATATCCTATAGTCAGAATTATAAGGAAAACTGGGTTAAGTTACTGTTCAGATGGCATCTAGCGCCCGAAAGGATTGCCAAAATGTATAAGACAGCAAAACCAAATTGCTGGCATTGTAAAATGAAGAATGGAACATATTTTCATATGTGGTGGTTATGTGGAAGAGCGAAAAAATTTTGGTCCATGATTCATAGGGAGATTGAAAAAGTTTTGAGAAAAACGATATGTAAAAAACCGGAAAGCTTCCTATTAGGAATGTGTGACTCAGAGATGGATAAAGTGGAAAAAAAATTTTATTTTAATTACAACAGCTGCGAAAATGATCTTCGCGAAGTATTGGAAATCCGAGGCAACTCCGACAAAAGAAGAATGGATTTTTAAAGTAATGGACACCATCCAAATGGAAAGGATGACAGTTAGGTTGAAAGAAAATATGACAAAAGATAATTTCCAGGATAAAAGTCATGATCTTTTTGTTAAATACTGCAAGAAGGAATATGATTTAGATTTTGATTTATATGTATAAGTGGGAACGATTGAATACATATATAATTTTAGAAGAGGAAAATAGGAAAGATGAAATGTATGGTTCTTCTTCTTATCCCCCTTCCACCAAAAGTCCCTTATACAGGATTATCTGATTATTTCAAAAGGGAAAATAAGGTGAAATGGCAGGGGCCATTAAACGGTCTCAAGCAAGGTCGGCCCTACTATCCTTTTAATCTTTCTGTTATACTACTATCCCCCTTTCTATTCCCCCTCTTCCCCCTTCTTCACGTTTCTTTTCCCACCTCCATCTCCTCTTTACTATCCCTCCCGGCGTACGGAAAAGAGGGGGGGGGGGTACAAGTGTCACTCCCAACCCAGACCGATAGGTCACTGTACATCATTTCCGCGTCGGGAAAGTCTGTGTGTTTTTAATTGTGTAATTATGTTTTATCTGTAACTCAATAAAGACTTTATATATATAAAAACAAAAAAAACAAAGCTATCTCCCCACGTAGTTCTTTCACCCACAAATCTCGAAAACAACTTCTTCTGATTGGGTAGCCAAGTATAGTGAATGGTGGCAATGAAAGTTAACAAATAGTGTCAGTGGGAGTTTGGGTTAGAGTAATACCCTGCCCTGACACAGTAATTGAAAGGTCAGTGGGAAAGCTGACCTGTGTGAATACGTATTACATTATATGGTGGCGGCAAGAGGGATTAAAAGAGTATTTATATAAATTGGTGGTAAGGGTGGAATAAGAAATCTACCCGGCCACAGTTGAAAGTGTAATATAGAGAGTCCTTACAGTCATGTTCTCTGCAGTGTTTGAAATTTGGAGAGTGAAGGAACATTTCATGGGAGGAAGAGGAGTCTTATTTGGAGGAATGCAGTTCTACCCCATTTCAACTTCCAAACCTTATGCTACAAAGTCATGGAAGCTGTATTTTAATGTGACCTCTCACCTTCTCTGCCAAAGAGGGCTAGGGCTTCACCAAATAACTCCCAGATTTCCATAGCATCGAGCCGTGGCAGTGAAAGTGTTGTTGAACTGCATTCATTCTACAGTGCAGATGCACCCATGGAAACCTGCACACACCACTGTCTTATTATATTAAAAGAGCCAACAATAATAACTACATTATTTATTTATTTATTTCCATCATTTCTACCCCACCTATATCAGCCCGAAGGCAACTCAGGGTGGTGAACAGTCAGCACAATTTGATGCCATATAAATAAATACATCAATAGAATAAAAAGATTACATTACAAAATATCTAAAAACATCAAAAACATCGAAGCAATAAAACAATGAACAATACTTAAAAAAAAAACATTTCCACAATTGTAGAGGGCTGTCACGATCACGGACTTGGCGGGCCCCTTAATCACACACACAGAGACGTACTGAAGGCTAACTACTTTATTGAGTATAAAAACAGTTCCAAAGAATATATAGTCCAATAATAAGCAATTGTCCAAAAGGTAAGAAGCAAGTTTGTCCAAAGTAACGTAGCAAATAGACTTGAAGCTTGGCAAGGCTCCGCAATCCAATGCGGTTCAAGAAACGAGGCAAGGCAAATGCAAGGCAAGGCTTGATGACCACGGCTTAGCTTGTGGTCCCACTCCGCTTCACGCCTATTCAGGAAAGACGTGGCCGGAGAATTGAGGATGCGTTCCCACGGATCCTATACTTAATCCTTCGGCCGAGGTCCGCGACGCCTAGGCTTCTCCGTCTCCAATCTCTGCTCACGGACCTCGGTCGGTCTAGGACCCTAGACCAAGCCCTCCTGGTAGACTCAATGTCCCGTCTCCCATCGAAGGAGCGACCTTGCCTCTCAGCAGCTGTGTCGCTATCTTCCTGAGAACTTTCCTCCCTAGCACTTTCCCATTCGGCTTCGTCCATGTTTACACTTTCAAACTCTTGGGAATTCCTCCCGGGTGTTCATAATTCCCTTCGCTGCTTCCCATCTCCACCTGGTGATCGGAATCTATGCTGGGCCCAAACATCATCTCATCCCATGCCAAGCTCTCTGCAGGCGAACGAGGCCCATCCGAAGGGCCCTGTGCTTCACCCCAATCATCTAGCTCATCCTCTGAATCCACATCTGCTGCTGCAGGCCCTAAAGCTAATGGAACCCCAGGACCTATTCCCTGCCCTCCAGGCACGAACGAGAACTGCTGTGCTACAAGGGAAAAGGCAATGGCTGGTTTCACAGAAAGTTGTGAATAGATGTGCGTGTAAAGCAAAGTAATAATTTCCCCAACTGGATTGCCAAGATTTAACCCTGCCTCATGGCTGAGAAGCAAGACAGATGGTCACATTTTCCTCTGCATTCTCTCTTCTGAATAGTCCCTCCTAACAAACTCTCCCAGTATCTACAGTTTTCTTACGCCTTCCCATTCCCGTCACATTCCAGCTGTCAAAAGGAGCCACCGGCCCTGCGGAAAGCTGTACTAAGCTGAGTGTTTTTCATCCTTTTCTCTCCAGAGAGTTTGTCCGCTCCCTCAACAGCAGGAAACTCATCCCAAGACACCCCTCCAGGGATTTGAATTGGAAAGGAAATCGTATGTCTTGCTGCTCAGCTGCGTGTGGGAACAAATTGCAAAAGAGAAGTGATGTGATGTGTTCACGGAGGAAAAAAAATCAAATTGCAGGATAGTTAGTGTTGAAACTGGAATATGGAAAGCATAGGTAATTGCTTGGGACTACAGATCCCATAATCTGGAATGAGCATTGTATTTTCCAGGCTCCAGTATGCAAGTCCACCTCTCTCTCTTCATTAATTGTAATCTTTTCATCTATCTATCTATCTATCTATCTATCTATCTATCTATCTATCTATCTATCACGACACTCCATGCAGTCATGCTGGCCACATGAGCTTGGAGGTGTCTATGGACCATGCCGGCTTTTCAGCTCAGAAATGGAGATGAGCACCAACCCCCAGAGTCAGACACGACTGGACTCTATCATCTATCTATCTATCATCTATCTATCTATCTATCTATCTATCTATCTATCTATCTATCGTCTAGGCCCAGCTCACCTACCCGAATGTATTGCCCTCTATGAACTAACACCGAGATTAAGATCTTCTGGGGAGGCCCTGCTCTCGGTCCCACCGCCTTCACAGGCATGGTTGGTGGGGATAAGAGACAGGGCCTTCTTGGTGCTGGCCCCTCGGCTATGGAACTACCTCTCCAGTGATATTTGATCAGCTCCTTCCCTTTTAGCCTTCAGGAAGAAAGTTAAAACATGGCTATGGGACCAAGCTTTTGGAGATTAACTGCAGTGCAATAAATGAACAAAGAATCCGTGCAATGACATTTTGGAATGGCCCCAGACTACGACATTGGATTATGTGATTTTAATAATTGATGTAACTGTTGCATGTGTATAAATAAATAAATAAATAAATCTATCATCTTGCCACTAGTTATCATCTTTTTATCTGCCTATTTCTATCTTTTGCATCAATACATATTAATTAATCTATCTATTTATCTATCCATTTATCTATCTACCATCTCCCTACCACCTATCTGTTCATTATCATCTTTTCATTTGCCTATCCATTGATTGTCATCTATGCATAATTTACCTACATACCTATCATATCTCTACTAAGTATCCTTTCATTATTGTCTTTTTTATCTAGGTGATCATCTATTTTGATCTATCTATCATCAATGTATATTCTCTCTCCTCTCTCTCTCTCTCTCTCTCTCTCTCTCTCTCTCTCTCTCTCTCTCTCTCTCTCAATTGTGGTATACCTTCAGGTTGTTTCTGACTTAAGGGGAACCTATGGGAAACTTGTCACAACTCTTACAAAAGCCTATTTACACAGGATGTCACTGCAACTTGCACACTCTACAATCACATGCTATCAAACGTTGTGCATTTTGATTGTTTAACATTGCAATTTGAGAACAAAATGGTGTTGTATGTCCGATGTATGGTTCCATGAGTACAAAGTTATGCTGTATCTCTTTTGTCCAGGACCTTGGCCTCCATACTACTTTTGCTATGAATTCATCATTATTATTTACTTTTGCACTGTTTCAATCTCCATTTGCAGTAAATGGTGACTACTAGCATGCTATTGTTGTTTTATGTCAATGGAAGAATCTTTTTGCTAGTGTTTGTAATTTTTGAGTTGTGGTGTGACAATCCTATTGAGTAAGTTCTTCAAATTGAATTACAGTCAGCCTTCCGCATTCACTAGGGCAGTGTTTCCCAACCAGTGTGCTGTGGCACACTAGTGTGCTGTGAGCTATTATCAGGTGTGTCGTGGGAAATTGGAACCTCCAATACCCTTTCTTCCCCCTCCTGCCGAACACGTTTTCTTCTCCACTCAGGCTCCCTTCTTCCCAGCCTCGCTCTGCTCGCTTTGCCTTGCTTTGCTCTGGGGCGAGTGAGCGCAGTAGCGCCCGCATGGGTCACGCCTCCCTCCCTCCTCCTGAACACGCTCACACTGTCCCCTCAGATCAAAATGGCAGCAGAAGCGGCAGTGTAGAAGAAAAAGTAAGTGTTCGGCAGGAGGGGGAAGAAACAGCGTGATGGGGAAGGGGGAGGAAGAGGTCTCCGTTGAAAGCTGGCATGGGCAAACTTGGACCTTCCAGGTGTTTTGGACTCCAACTCCCACCATTCCTAGCAGCCTCTGGCCCTTTTCCTCCCCCCCAGCCACTTAAGCAGGAAAGGGCCTCAGGCTGTTAGGAATGGTGGGAGTTGACGTCCAAAGCACCCAGAGGGCTGAAGTTTTCCCATGCATGTTTTAGGGACCTTAAAGTGGTGAGCCTCCTTCCAACATTGTGATTCTGGATAGAAAACAAACAACAGCATAACATAACATTATTTGAGTCCATAGTGCTCTCTGGGTGTAGGTGAACTACAACTTCCAAACTCAAGGTCAATTCCCAAGCAAACCCTTTCAGTACTTTCTGTTGGCAATGAGAGTTCAATATGCCAAGTTTGGTTCAATTCCATTGTTGCAAGAGTTCAGGATGCTCTTTGATTGTGTGTTAAATATAAATCCCAGAAACTGTAACTCCCAAATGTCAAGGTCTATTTTTCCCAAACTCCATCTGTGTTCACATTTGGGCATATTGAGTTTTCATGCCAAGTTTGGTCCTGATCCAACATTGTTTGAGTCCACAGTGCTCTCTGGATATAGGTGACCTACAACTCCAAAAACCTAAGGTCAATGCCCACCAAACTCTTATAGTATTTTCTCTTGGTTATGGGAGTTCTGTGTGGGAAGTTTGTGTTTTTCTGCCATTCCTGCCAGGATATCTATGTTGTGTTCATGGAAACAGGTCCAGGTTTCACACTGAGTGTATAAATACATTTAAAAACATTTTAACTATATGTATTACTGTGTTAGAGTGTAATTTTGTGTCATTTTGGTTAGTGGTGTGCCCCAGGATTTTGTAAATGTAAAAAATGTGCTGCAGCTCAAAAAAGGTTGAAAAACACTGCACTAGGGCACAAAATCCCCATGAATGTGAAAAGTTTAAAAAAATACTCGAGAAAATACTTTTCTAGAGTTTTCTCGTTTCTCCAGCATTACAACCCCTTTGGAAAGCTGGCCATAGAATAGCATTGGGGAACCTAGAGATGCCTAAAGAGAATTTGCAGATTTGATTATTCAGTGAAATCCATGAATAAGCAAATATGCAAATGTGAATGTGACTGTGAGAGGAGGCAGTAAGAAAACTACCCCTCCCAAAAGGAGATGCCAAAAGCAGCCTACCGCGTATATTTTATGCAGTCTGCCTAGATATAGTTGAACTAGGAATGTGGTGATATCTTGTTACATGTGAACAAGATAGGTATAGAAAGGTATAGTGCTGAAAGGTATAGAGCCAATCAAGTTGTGCACGATCAGGAGATGCATCCAACCCAGTTGGAGCACAGAGGTGATGGGGGGGGGGGGGGACAAGGTAATGGGAAAAAGAGCATAACAGTTTTTTACTGCGCCATTAGGTGTGGCAGTCTTTTGAGCACCTTTGGAGTGCTGACTGTCCGTCTCATGCTGATCAGCTTGAAATAAAAAGCCTTGTTTGGATCTTTCAGTCTCGTTAGAGTTCTTCCGACCTTGTGAGCTCCGCATCCCTAAACCCTTGTTCCCTTATAACTGCAGACTTTAGTCCTCAAATTGCTTTAATTTATAAACCAACTTGAGTCTCATTTTGGGGTGGGGTGCGTAATGCGGGATATAAATAGAGATCATCATCATCACCAACATCTGCCAGCAGAATATCTCTGTTGGTTAAAACAAGACTGGAAGAACCAAAAAGAGATAAGGTGGGAACAAAGTGGGTTTCAGTCCTGTTCTTCCATGTTTCCTGAGTTTTCTTTTTATATATTTGATATCCATCTGGGGGATCCTTTTGTCTTTTGTGGACTCAATGCATTTGTGTGGGAGTTTTGTCCAGATGGTTGGAAGAGTTTTGTGACCTTCTGTGCAATTGGGTGCTGGGCTAGGCTTCCTTCCTGCTTTCCAAAAACCTTCAGTGCTTTCCAACTGGTTTTTATCACTTTCATGGAGCTCAAGCTGAAGAATATCTGGAAATCTCATAAATGTAATGTGAGACTGCTGTTCCTTGAATTTGAGTAAGACAGAGAAGGGGTAGCATGAAGAGAGAGGCTGCATTACATCAGATATTACCTTCTGCTGACCCAGAGATACAGCATAATGCTACCAAAAACCCAGTCCTGGACTTACATAATAATGAATTATTTTTTACACCTCAAAATGAGGAAGGATTTCAATTAACTGGATTGCTGTGAGTTTTCTGGGCTGTTTGGCCATGTTCCAGAAGCATTCTCTCCTGATGTTTCACCCACATCTAAGGCAGGCATCCTCAGATGTCTCGAGGTCTGTTAGAAACTAGGCAAGTGGGGTTTATATATCTGTGGAAAGTCCAGGGTGGAAGAAAGAACTCTTGTCTGTTGTAGGCAAGTGTGAATGTTGCAATTAATCACCTTGATTAGTATTGCAAAGCCTTGCAGCTTCAAGGCCTGGCTGATTCCTGCCCTGGGGCATCCTTTGTTGGGAGGTGTTAGCGGGCCCTGATTGTTTCATGTCTGGAGTTCCCCTGTTTTCAGTGTTGTTCTTTAGTTACTGTACTTTTTAAAAATACTGATTACCAGATTTTGTTTTCAGTTCCCTTTCTGTTTTGTTCAGTGTTGTTCTGTGTAGCCTGACATTTTGTTGGAGCATTTCTGTACTTTTTGGTTTAAAATGTCTGATTTCTCCGGTTGACTGATTTCTCAACCTGTGGGTCCCCAAATGATTTAAACTGACTTTTCATGGTTTCTTCCTATATTTCTGTTGATTCATGTTTGGGCAATTGTGTGTTTGGTCCCTATGTAGACTTGTCCAGATGGTATGCAAACCTGATATCCGGGGCCTACACTGTGTAAAATCAAGCCTGACATGATAGTTGTTGGAGCGAGGACTTGGAATAGGTTTGTATTGAAATAGAATGTATAGGTATATAAGGGAGAGCCCAAGGCTATTTGGGTGCTCTCAGCTTTTCATGTGTCTTTGATTCCTTTAGTAAAAGTTCCTAGTGATACCAGACGGCATTCTGCATCTTCATTTAGGAGCAGCTAGAGTGAGCTGACATCTTATATATATAAAGGAAGAGCCGTCATGTGAAGACTACCTCAAACAGAGAAACCTTACAATGCAGAAACACAAAACTTGCCAACAGAAATAGGCCTCAAGCAAGGTACGTTTGAAACTTCCCCCCCAAAACCTAAAAGGCCCCCAAAACAACAAGTAAAAATAAAACTACATTTCCCAGCATCCTCCGGGGCTGCCAAAGACTCCCCCAGCCTCTACATTCTGACAACATGATTGGCTGCCATTAAGGGCGGATTTGCATAACTGCTGTACTGGCCAGCCAACATGAACATTCCGACCCATAACAAACTGTCAGATGAGTGCCAGAGCCTCCTCCAACACTTTCAAATCAGAAGACCATGATGGAGATCAATACCATTCAAGGGGAGCTCTTCTTCCTTTCCCAAAAGATCTCCAGTGGCTTGGAATTCCACATTAATAAGAGGACCATCCAGCAACAATGGGGTTTGCCAAGGAGGGTGCTCCAGCCCCTCTATATGCTGGCTCCAAGGGATGGAGGTCATCACCAACTACCTTCTGATGCCCAGCGCTGGAAGAGCTCCCTCAGATGGCCTGTCCATGAGGAAAGCCTCATCGGACATCGACCAATGGGTGCAAAAGACACAGAGCAGGACATCTTGAAAAAGAGAGGAGCAGAAAGTAAGCTAGACATGAAGATCTTGAGAAAGGTGGCTAAAAAGGATACGGAAAGGATTTTTAACAGTCCCCCAACAGACACTGGACACACCTGTGAAGATAGAGATCCCCTGACAGGACAAGCCCTCCCCAAGCTGATCCGTCCTGGCCATGGTACAAGTCAAACCCGAAGGACTGCAGGCAAAGAGCTGAGGCACAAACATAAAACACCCAATTCACTAACAACAATTCCAACCCTTACATACTCAGACTTTCTCGCATCTCCTAAATAGGGCACAGCAACGCGTGCCGGGTACAGCTAGTGGTATATGAAAATGCAGCAGAATTTCCATGTATGAACAGGCCATGCTAGTTCCAACACTTCAGGTAGATGGTTATCTCATCCTTATCTTATCCTTTAGTGAAATTTACCCCATTGCTTGTCCCATCTGAAATCCCCCACCAGGCACACTACCCTACTCATCCATCTCACCCACGGTTTACCTTGTAATTTGGCCCAGCTTGCTGTGCACATTTCTATTATTTCATTTCCTGTGTTTGACTTTGTATTACCTTGTTTTGTTTATATTTTATTTGATGTTTATTATTTGTTGCGTGTATTTTATTTTGATCTGTTGTAATTGTTGGACTTGGCCTCATGTTAGTCGCCCCGAGTCCCCTTTGGGAAGATGGTGGTGGGGTATAAATATTATTATTATTATTATGGTTGACATTGTAGTAACATCAAGGATCCCAGAATCCAGTCCACCAGCAAGACCAAGCAGATGGTGGAGAAGAATATGTTAGCCTCGTGACCCCTTTTTTGCACAATATTTTTTTTATGTTTCAGAGGAGTTACAGACTAAACATGCTTAAGCTATTGAATTGTGGTACTCCTAGTGAAGGTATAAAATGCCGAACAATCCTGCTATGGTATAAGGCAGCTCCATATCAATTGTAGTACTATTTCAATGGAACCTCTTGACATGGTTGACCTCTGTGTCTCATGCTGTTACATTCCTAAGGAATACTTGGCACCTATGGACCTGTCAAGGTCCTCTTGGCAAGCTCTGCTGAAAACACCCTCAAAAGCATTGGTTTGTTCAACTGGTATCATAGTTCATAGCAGTTTCTAGCCTTACTTCAGAAGAGTAATAAATTCAATAAAATCAAACTGATGTGAAGACTGATAACTTGCAAATGGAGACAGTTCCACAATCCATTAGAGCTCTCCCTTGATTGCAGACTCTCCGGAGATTTGCAGCGCTGGAAATGCACACAGCTAGACTTCATCTTCTTGCTCCAAGATGATTCATACACACTGAGTCACCCTGGACCATTATTTTTCATGAATGGGTTTCTAAAACTAATAATTTGTCAGGATATAGACAGAGAGGGGTGGAAAGATAAACAAAGGAGATGATAAACCAGGATAAATGCGCAGATGTAAATTTTCCAAGGACACCATGAAATTGAAAGCATATACATGAAACTGAAAGCTCTCGCTCCTACTCCTTCGCAGGTGTGGTTGGTGGGGATGAGGGAGATGGCCTTCTCTATAGGCCCCCCCACTCTCAAATTTACTCCCCAAGGATATCAGACAAGCACCCACATTGGCAGTCTTTAGGAGGAGCCTGAAAATGTGGCTGTTCCAGTGTGCCTTCCCTGAATAAAGTAAACAATGCCTTGCTCCGACCAATTCTCTGCAAAATGTCCTCAGAAGCA
Source organism: Anolis apletophallus (assembly GCA_030556195.1). Classification (NCBI taxonomy): domain Eukaryota; kingdom Metazoa; phylum Chordata; class Lepidosauria; order Squamata; family Anolidae; genus Anolis; species Anolis apletophallus. The sequence continues at coordinate 107,266,451 of JARBWK010000012.1, read as the reverse complement.
CTTAACTACCCATTAGGTTGATCTCCCTACATTATCCTTTAAACCCCTCTTGCTTAGATACATCCTACCTCTGTTCGCGCCCTGCGTGTATGTGTTTTTTTTAAAAAAAATAATATATTATATCTGGCCTGGCCATAAGGTTTTAAATTTTTTGTGTTTTATTGCTTATTTGTGAGTTCTATTAATTGTGCTGCTTTGCTGTTTTATTGATGTGTTGTTGTGCTTGGCCTCATGTAAGCTGCTCCGGGTCCCCTTTGGGAGATGGTGGTGGGGTATAAATAAATTATTATTATTACTATTATTATTATTATTATTATTTCTGTCTTCTCCCCCAGAGTTCAGGTGGTGGGTGAACCTGCATTGTAAAGTGATGTTGCTTTTCATATTCAGGAAGAAGTCCAGTTTGGGAACCAGTTCACGGTTCATCTGAGAACAGCTCCGCATTAACATAAGCCAAGAAGTGCTTTGAAGCTGGGTTGAAACCAAGCCACTACACCTCACTGGTTCCCTCAGTACAAACTTACTTGTCATCTTTATGTTTATTTCAGTTTGTTTTTTCAGTTTCATACAGTATAGGGTTGCAATTGAAATTATTGCTCCCACTCCAAAGAGAGATGCTGATTTAAATAATTCTTCAGTTTGGTAGTGGCACATCCATGGATCCATATGATACCAATTTGCTGGGTGCTGACACAAGTCGCATCCGGGCTTCTTTCTGTTTTCAGAGCTACAAATACAAGGAATCAGTCATTGTTATCAAAGGGAACTGTTCCCTTGTTCCCTTGTTAACTAAGCAGTCACTGACTGACATTCTCAACTGCATACTATGATCAATCACTATTGTGGCAGTCCCAAGTACTAAGTTGAGCTGACCTTGCATAGTTTTCAAAATCAGACCAGACCTGATGCCTTTAAGGCAGCATTTCTCAACCTGGGAGTTGGGAGAGGGTTGTGAGGGGGTTTCAGAGGGGTCACCCAAGACCATAAGAAAACTTATATTTCTGATGGTTTAAGAACTCCTTTGGCAAAGAAGGCTGAAGATATCTCCACCTGTCCTCCTCTTCCTTTTTGGAAACAGATGGCAAATCCTCCCACCAAAAGCCCTCCTCCACTCTGATTGGTTGGCCTTTCAGCTGGCCTATCTGTGAAGGGGAGGGCTGTTTCTGAGACTCCAAGCAGGGAGGGGAGAGCGGGCATGCTTTGTGCATGGAAGCGTGATGCGTATATGCAGGTGAGGGAGAGTGTGTGAGGTTGGAGGAAGGCTCGTGCCATGGAGTCCTTTCAAGGCATAAGGGTTCTGTGAGGGAAGTTTGGCCCAATTCTATCATTGGTGGGGTTCAGAATGATTTTTGATTGTAGGTGAACTATAAATACCAGCAACTACAACCCTCAAATGTCAAGGTCTATTTTCCCCAAACTCCACCAGTGTTCACATTTTGGGCATATTGAGTATTCATGCCAAGTTTGATCCGGATCCCTCATTGTTTGAATCCACAGTGCTTCTGGATGTAGATAGACTACAACTCCAACACTCAAGGTCAATACCCACCAAACTGTTCCAGTATCTTCTGTTGGTCATGGGAGGTCTGTATGCAAAGTTTGGTTCAATTACATCATTGGCAGAGTTCAGAATGCTCTTTGATTGTAGGTGAACTATAAATCCCCCCCCCCCCAACCTCACCAGTATTCAAATTTGGGCGTATTGGGTATTTGTGCCAAATGTGGTCCAGTGAATGAGAATACATCCTGCATATCACATATTTACATTACAGTTAATAAGAGTAGCAAAATTACAGTTATGAAGTAGCAACAAAAATAATTTTATGGTTGGGGTCACCACAACATGAGGAACTGTATTATTTATTATTATTTATTTATTATTATTTATTAAGTTCGACTTGATATACCGCTCTCTCTGGCGCCCAGAGCGGTTTACAAGAATGGCAGAGTAAAAACATAAAACACATAAAATACATTAAAAACAGTTTAAGACCCCCGAATAAAATAAGTTGCAGGCCAAACTGCAGTACAGTAGCATGCTATTAAGGGGTCACAGCATTAGGAAGGTTATTATTATTATTATTACACTTTATTTATATTCCGCTCTTCTCACCCCAAAGGCGACTCAGAGCGGATTACATGTACACTGTCACGATGCAAAGACTCGGCCGGCCCCTTAATCACACACACAGACGGTAATCAGCTAACTATTTATTAAGTAATAAAGAACAGATCAAAAGTTAAATGTCCATCAAAATATAGAAAAGTCAATCCAAAAATAGGGTTTGCGTAGTATAGTCCAAAAGCAAGATTTAGCAATAGTAATGTCCAAAGGCAAAGGTCTTGGCAAAGGCTTGGCAAAGGCTCCGCAAAAACAAAGCGGATCAAGGAACAAAGCAGGATTCAAACAAGGTCCAAGAAAACTTCTTGGCAAGGCACAAGCCGGCAACTTGGCTCCGTGGTCCTTCACTCGCTTCACTTCGCTTAGATTAGAAGTGGCCGAGGTACTGAGGATCCGTTCCCACGGATCCTATACTTAAACCCCGGGGCGAGGCCCCTGACGCTCTAGGCTTCGGCGGTAGTCTGTGCTACGAGATCTAGCGCTTCTCTGATGCTCTAGACTGCGGTGCCATTCCCTCCTACTGGACTCGATGCTCCGTCTCCTATCAAAGCTTCGTCCTTGCCTCCCAGCACCTGGCTCACTATCTTCATGAGAGTCAAACTCCCTATCAGCTTCCATGGCCTCATCGCCCATGTTTTCCCAAATTCGCTCCTGAGATCCGTCCCCCCGGTTTCTCATAACATTCATCGCTATCAGCACTTTCTGCATCAGCCTGACCTTCCCATTCTTCATAGGCATCCGGCCATCCCTCATCCCAAGCCAAGCTCTCTGTGGGAGAGGAAGGCCCAGCTAATTCATTAACCCCTTCCTCCATTTCCTCCTCAGCTGCGGCTGGCTCTAATACAAGTGGGACCCCCGGTGCTGCCCCCAGCTCCCCAGGCACGAAAGAGAACTGGGTTGCTACATACACATACTTAGCAGACAATCCCTGCTGTTTCCACATACAACATATAGACGAACAGAGGCAAACTCTGGCCACCAGGGGGAGCTGATGCACTCCTCATCTCTCAGCATTCCCAGCATCCCTTGTTGTTCCTTCCGCATTCCTCAGCGTTCCTGGAGTTCTTTAATGGCCTCATAATTCAGTCAAAAGTTACCTACAGGACTTTGTTTCCAGAGCCTTTATGAACATGAATGCTCATTTTTGGACATGATCCAGCTTCTCAATGTCCTTCTTAAACCTTAGTGCCCAGCACTGAAAGTAGATTTAATTAGAAATATGTTCTACTGGAAACCAGCTAGCTCCTGGAATTACATTATATTGGAAACCAGTTGCAGTCCTGCTGAAAGGAACGTGTTTCATTCCATATTTCCACTGGCTTTCATACTCCTTTCTAGAATTAAGCAATATTTCATGCAGAACTGAACTGATCCATAATTTTACACTACTTTCAGCAGCAGAAGCAGCATGCAATATTTTGGTGCTCATAATAGCCAGAGAATGTATTATCTAAAATGGATGAAAACGTGCCTGCTAATATCCGATAAGTAGCAGGAACACAAAATGAAATAATCTTGCCAAAGGCCCTGCGCTGACATCTGGGCTTATGAAGAAAGAATCTGTATGGGGCTGTAATTAGCCTCTCATTTGAATTACAGCATTTGTAATGAATGATTCTTGTGACTTTCCATTAGGAAGAGACATTTTGCAAATATCTCCGTCAACTAATCAAGTGGAAGATGCATGTTCCCCCTCCCGCTCCATGCTTGTTTATTGAAGTAATTCACCAATATTAATATTTGATGTGGATGATGTGAATGTAATGAATAATCTCATCTTGCCCTATTTATCAAAACACAAAGTTGGGTTTTGGCCCCACATTCTCCACACCAAGCTGCAGGAGACAGGATTTCATCCTCTTTTCTTTCTGGAATGGATAAATAGTTTTTGTAATTGTTTTGTCGAAGGCTTTCATGGCTGGAATCACTGGGTTGCTGTCAGTTTTCCGGGCTATCTGGCCATGTTCCAGATGTATGGCAGGCATACTGTACATCTGGAACAGGGGTCTGTTGGAAACTAGGCAAGTGAGCTTTATATATCTGTGGAATGTCTAGGGTGGGAGAAAGAACTCTTGTCTGTTGGGGGCAAGTGTGTATGTTGCCATTGGGCACTTTGATTAACACTGAATAGCCTAGCAGCCTGGTTGCTTCCTGCCTGGGGGAATCCTTTGTTGGGAGGTGTTCCCTGGCCCTGATTAATTCTTGTTTGGAATTCGTCTATTTTCTTTGTTTTGTGCTTTGTTTATTGTCCTGATTTTAAAGGTTTTTAAAATAGTGATAGCCAGATTTTGTTCATTTTCATGGTTTTCTCCTTTCTGTTGAAAATGTCCACATGCTTGTGGATTTCAGTGGCTTCTTTGTGTAGCCTGACATGGTAGTTGTTAGAGTGGTCCAGAATTTCTGTGTTCCCAAATAATATGCTCTGCCCAGGTCGGTTCAGCAGGAGCTCTGCTATGGCTGACTTCTCAGGTTGAATTAGTCTGCAGTGCCTTTCATGCTTCTTGATTAATGTTTGGGCAATTCTGTGTGGGCTCATCCAGGCTTTGAAGTTGCAAGGCCATTCAATGCTAATCAAGGTGGCCAAATGCAACATTCACACTTGCCTCAAACAGACAAAAGTTCTTTCTCCCATCTTGGACATTCCACAGATATATAAACAGACCTCACAACCTCTGAGGATGCCTGCCATAGTTGTGGGTGAAACATCCGGAAAGAACGCTTCTGGAACATGTCTATACAGCCCAGAAAACTTACAGCAACCCATTTTTTGTAATTCATGCAATGGTTTTCTTGCATGCTTTAGTAGAAAACGTACATGAAAATAAGATAATATTTACCCTAATGGGGTGGAGTGTTTCGCCACAGAACACTGGAAGTTATTCACTGGTGCAATTACTGTAGAGACTAACTCACGTTACGGCAAATAAAAGCGTAAGACAGAAGAGAGAACGGCACAATATACCAGAAATCGGAGGGAAATCAGACCAACAACCTACTACAATGAGACGGTATGACAGAATCACAGAATTACGTGACAAGTATATGATGCTCCTTTGATAGAGAACCATGCAAGGAAATGTGCAGTACACATTAATACTCACTGATGTGAAATATGTGAATCAATCATGTGCAATGGTACCACAGACATATCTCTTATTTTGCAAGCTTGAACTGGATACATTCTTCCTTGGACAAAATTGTCCAGCAACTCATGTAGAGCAATGTATGCCTGTGTATCTCACCAACAGAATGCCAGATTATATGAATATCTGAGAAGCACAATATACAGGACCGGACGAAGGTAAAAAATAGTAGTAAGCGAACCTTTTTTTTGCAGCCGGATTTTTTGGGGGAGCAGGGAGGGTATAAAATGGGCTGAAATGTTATGGAGAGAGAGTTGGGGGGAAGAAGGGGTCTACATTGTTCACAACTGAGTCAGACTGAGTTCTACTCTACGAAACACCAGCTTCAATGTGATGAATCCCTAAAACATTGGTTTTATTAGCTGCCACCTCACACTCTTGCCTCATGTTCAGCTTATGGTCTCTTAAGACTCCATGGCCCCTTTCATATGGACTGCTTTCAAGCCAGATCTCACCCACTTTGGATCTCTGTATTTCATCTGCTTTAGTGTAGAGTCTTCCATTTCTCCCTGCTGAAATTTGTCTAATGCAGGAAAATCCAGATAAGAAAAATTAGAGCAAGTTGAAATTAGGAAGAAGGTAAAATGGAGCAATAGAGTCTGAGTCTCACTGGAAGAAAATGTATTAGAAAAATAAAACTAGAATAACTAGTTCTCTTGGAATGGGCCTGCCTGATCCAAGGGATGCATCTTTATGTTCAAGGCCTAAAAGGTAGATAGTGAATTCCTCACTAAACTGCTTGACATGTTTACATTATAACCTTTCAAATAAGTGTTTATTATTACGATTTAGTTGCATTGATCTTTTAATTTGCACTAAAACATTTTTTCTGGTTCCAGAAGGTTGCTACAGCCCTTCAACATTTCTGATTTACTCTTTAACACTTCGCCCTTTCTGTTTTGTTTGTCGCTCAAATAAATATCTGGCTTTAAGTGGATTAAATGGATTCTTCTGGGATCCAGAACAAATTTGTTTGAAGGGCTGCTTTTTCATGCTTTGAAATTTCTTTCTCCCTTTGTTTCTGTCTGTCTAGCACTGAAATGAAAGAGTATTGTGGCACTAATTAAACCTTTGATTCAAAACACACACATATCACATTGTTTTTTTAGGATGCATATGGGGGGGAAAATCCTAAATTCTTCTGATCTGTATTTCTGATCCAAAGCAAACACTTTGGTTTTGATGTTTCACAGGCAATAATAGAGCAATCGTCTTTAAACAAATAAGTGTGTTAGTACTAATTATATACTACTAATTATATCTATCCCTTTTTTTTTAAAAAAAAAGATTACACCAGGGCTGTCAACTTTTGGAACAAAAGCCATCTTGTTCTTTGGGTAGGTTCAAGTTGGAACTGAGGATGGGGAATGTACACACATACACACACTATTGATGTTAAAAGTTAAATTAAAGTTTCGAATCTGTCATTCCTGGGAAAGCTGATTGAGAGGGCAGTAGCGGATCAGCTGCAATGATTCTTAGAAGACACATCTGGACTTGATCCCTTCCAGTCCGGCTTCCGTATTGGGCATGGGATGGAGACCGTGCTTGTCTCCATTACAGACCGACTTCGCTGCCAGCTGGACCAGGATGGGTCAGCGCTGCTTGTGCTGTTAGACCTCACAGCAGCCTTTGACACGGTAGATCATGCGCTGTTGACCCACCGTTTAGCCGTGACGGGAGTTAGGGGGACTGCCCTTAAATGGGTGGCCTCCTTTCTCCAAGATCGGGGAAAACGAGTGGAGGTGGGAGGGGTGGCTTCCAGGAGATTCCCACTAACTTGTGGGGTCCCCCAGGGGGCAATCCTCTCCCCTCTATTGTTTAATATCTACATGCGCTCACTGGCCCAGCCGGTTCGCGATTTTGGTTTGCAGTGTCATCAGTACGCAGATGACACCCAGCTGGTGCTGAGAATGGATGGCAGGCCAGACACCGTACCCGATTGTTTCCATCAATGCCATGAGGCCGTGACTGGATGGCTGCGGGCCAGCCGGATGAAGGTGAACCCGTCAAAGACGGAGATCCTATGGCTGGGTCGCCCTGGACTGAGTGGATGCCGGCTGCCTACCCTGGATGGCAAGCCTTTAAACCTGTCCTCCTCTGTAAAGAGCCTGGGGGTCCATTTGGACTCACTGCTATCGATGGAGTTGCAAATCTCCACGGTATGCAGGACCGCGTTTTTCCACCTGCGACAGGCTAGGTGGCTGGCTCCCTACTTGTCCAGAGGTGACCTGGCTACGGTGATCCAGGCAACAGTCATCTCGAGACTGGACTACTGTAATGCCCTCTACATCAGCCTTCCCCTGTCAGCAATCCGGAAACTCAAGCTGGTGCAGAATGCTGCTGCTCGACTACTGGTGGGAGCATCAGTACAAGAGCACATTACACCTATTTTGCAGCAACTGCACTGGCTACCAATATCTACATGCGCTCACTGGCCCAGCCGGTTCGCGATTTTGGTCTGCAGTGGATTGTTTTCAAGGTGCTGGTATTGACCTTTAAGGCCTTGAATGGTCTAGGGCCAGCGTACCTGAGGGACCGCCTTACCCCGTATGTTCCCCCGAGATCATATGTTCGGAAGACAAGACCCTCTTATTAGTTCCATCGATCCATTCCTGCCGTCTGTCTACAACTAGATTGAGAGCTTTCTCTGTAGCAGCACAATCACTATGGAACTCTATGTCTGATGAAGCCACAAAGAAATTGGCCCCATTTCGGAGAGCCTGTAAGACATCCCTTTTTAGGCAAGCCTTCAACCTTATCGGACCTTGAGCATAGATGTCAAGCCTCAAATTTTAATGTAGATGCTCTGTTTTATATATTGTTGCCTTGTTTTATGCTACTTTAGTATTGCTGTATTAAACTGAGATGTGCTGTTTTATGTGTTTTATGTAAACCGCCCCAAGCCTGATGGAAGGAGCAGTATATAAGAATGAACAATAAATAAATAAATAATACTGATTGATTGATATTGCATTGTTAAATGCAGACATTGGATTGAATTATACTGATTGATATTGTATACCTAAATCCACACACTGCATTTTTTAAAATATAGAGCAGCATCGCATAGTGGTCTGTGTGTTGGATGATGACTTTGGGAAATGGTTCAAATCTCTACTCAGTTATGAAAATCAACTGGGTGACTTTGGGCAAGTCACACTCTCTCAGCCTCAGAAAACCTCCTGATAGGTTTACCCTTGTGTTGGCATAAACTGGAAATGACTTGAAGGTACACAACAACAAATCATATAGATATAGATACACACACTTTTATCTTGTATTGAGGTAGCTGTCTCACTTGAATGAATCTAACCGAGATTAGTGAACTGTGAGTTACACAAGACAGGCTGTTTTACAGTCTGGCATATTGTTGCGCATTATGACCACTAGGCTTGTGCACAGATTCAGAGTGGTCAGTTTACTTCGGCCAACCTGGCTTGTTTGGCTTGGTCAGATGGCCATAATGGCAAGGGCCTAGCCATCATGTTTTTCCATCTGTAACGGGACCACAAGGCAGCCGATCATGGCTCCTCCCCCCCCTATTCAGCATCACGAGGCACACAAAGAGACTGCCAGGTTTCCCTGTAAGCCCTGCCTGTTGGGCCAATTGGAATTGAAGAATACTGTGGTATATCTTACACAAACCGTGTCCTCTTCCTTAATCCCATTGATGAAACTCAGGTTCCCTTGAAAGGAAAAAAGAAAAAGGTCCCAGGAATGGAAAGAGGAGCTTCGTAAATTCCCCATTGCCGCCAATGGGCTGGAACTAGCCACATTTTTTGGCTGCAGACCAAAAACAGCTATCCGACTGTGCGCCCGTTCTCGGCAGGTGTGTGGAAACAGATAAAGGAGTCTACTGGAATCTGGCTAGCAGAAATGGATCGAGGTCCAGCCAAAATGTACAAGTCTAATGACCACTGTGCAAAAGCCACACTGCTCAATCCAATTGTGCACTAACACCACTGCCACAGCTACAACAATGCTTCCTCCTGGTGATATGTCTGTTGTGTATAGCCACAGTTCTAAACTACATATCTGTAAGTTGGTTTATGATATAAACTCACAACAAGATGGCAGCCAAGCTGTGCATCCAATTAAACTGTTGCTGCTGCTGTTGTTGTGTGCCTTCATATTGTTTCTGACTTATGGCAAACTTAAAGCGCACCTATCCCTGGGTTTTCTTGACAAATTCATTGTAATTTTCCCCCATTGTCTTCATCTGAGGCTGAGAATGATATCGGAGGTGACACCCCCCCAAGGACTCTGTTAAAGGTAGTAGAAAATCAAGAAATTCATAGTTTTGCCAAGGACACCAGGCTGGAATGACCCCATAATCCCCTATCTCTCCCCATGTAGAACCTAAGGCTCTTTCCATGGCCCCATGTCCCCACATGGAAATTCCCCTATAACCTAAACTAGCATCTCACCAATTTGAACTCTTATGGGCTTTCTATGATTTATATGAACCTTTGGTGGACTATGGAGGGAGGGAAGGCTGTCAGGGTTCCCTCTGGTCTGATGATTTATCCCTTATGAACCTCTTGTATGTTCCCCTTCCCTATACCATTATATGTGTACATGAAATATGAAGGAAAAGCCACTGTTTTGAAACATCCAGCAACTTGCCTGGAACAGGAAGTCCCTTCATGCTTCCTGAGCTATTAATCCCCTAACAAAAGGTTTCACCAAGCCCACTTGCATGAACAATAAAGAAATGAATCTTATCTGACTAGACCTTGGAGAGCAAAGGCTAGTCCATATGGGAAGATAAGATCTAAGGCAGGGATGCCCACACTTTTTTAGCATGCAAGGTACTTTTATAACAACAAAGTTGAAAAGATCTACCTGGCGCGTGTGCACGGCTGCCGATGCGCGCACTCCCGACATCACCTTCCGCCTGCACAGGGCTTTTTCTACCCGCGCGGGGCTTCTTCCGCTAATGCGGCTTTAGTGGGCGGTCCCTGGCGCTCATCTCTTCACATGGCATGGTGACGTGACCGCCCATTGGTTGCTCCTGGATGGGGCCCCGCCGTGCGCTCTGCCCTGTCTCTCTTTCGCCTCGGCCCTCGGTGGCACTGGGGCCCTGTCCAGGCTTCACTCACCAGCGCTGAGGGTATACTTGTCAGCTGCAGCCTCACCGCAGGGACCATCCTCCTTTGGCGAGGCCTTCTCTCTCTCTCTCTCTCTCTCTCTCTCTCACACACACACACACACACTCACTCCCACCCTCCCGCAGCCTCGCATCCTATCCCTGCGTGCGCCTTCGCCTTGCTCCCGCCCCCCCCCCCAGGAGCAACTGATGGGCGGTCACATCACACACACACTCGCTCCCTCCCACAGCCTCGCATCCTATACCTGTGCGCTCCTTCTCCTTGCTCCCGCCCCCCCCCAGGAGCGACCAATGGGTGGTCACGTCACCACACCATGTCAACAGACGAGCGCCGGGGCCCGCCCACTAAAGCCTCATTGGCAGAAAAAGCCCTGCGTGGGCGGAAGGTGGCGCTGGGAGCACGTGCACACAGCGGAGGAGCATGCGCATGGCAGGAGTGCCCCATCCGGCTGGTGAGGCTCGAAGATCGACTGGATGAGGCCCGAATATCAACTAGTCAATCGTGATTGACTACTTGAGCTGCCCTGATCTAAGGACATCCGAATCATCCAAAAACAGGATGTCTTCCTGTCTGTGAGGAACTAGGATTTCACCCCTGCTTCTTTTGCATTGTGTCAACAATGGCCGAAACCAGCTCCAAACTTCATCAATGGATCCCATATCCAGGACGGAAGGACAACAACAAAAATGTTATTTTCAAAGGACTTAAGCAATAACCCCGGCTTGGCTTGAGGGCTTAAGCAATCGCAGAGCCATTTGCAAACATTAGTCATTTAAACCAGCCAACTAGACATGTCTTCATTGTTTCCCTGTTGTTTGCCTCCCTTCCACCCCATTGGCTGAGAGGCCAAAGCAGGGCTCAGGTTGCCTTTGGCTCTCCTGCTGGCTTGCTGACATCACAGCCAATCATAACAAAGCCAGGTCGAGGGGGAGAGGGGAGGGCATGGGAACTTTTGAATCTGAAGGCTATAAATATTGTATCTCTCCACCCAATGGGCATGTCAGCTTCTGGGTAAATGTTTGCGGTTTGACATCCGTTCCAGCTAGAATGAAATAAACATCTCGGTGGCTTTCCTTCAGCTTGGTGAGATGTATTGGGAAAAATAGAAAATAATCTTTTTGGGTGTTTCTTGTTTCACCAGGTGTGGATCCTCTTTTATGGGTCTGGTAGGTCCTAGCCTTGGCAAGGCCTTCTAAATTCATGTTTGACATCAAATTGGTATGATTTGCCCAAAGTCACCCAGTGGTTTTCCATGGCTGAATCAAGATGGGAACCCTGTCTCTGAGTTCAATGCTCAGACCACTACATACTGGTTGTCTAACTAGCCTAATTGGTGGAGAAAAATTAAAATTTGGGTTTTTTTCTGTAAGCAAAAGTAATAAATAAAAAATAGATTATTTTAATGTACAAACTTCATTTCAGCTATATTGATCAGAAAATCTTTGTTCCCAGTATACTTGAACAGATTTTCAGCTGTGCAGCCGTGCTTATTAACAAGGCAAATGCCAGCAAAAGGACAGTTTAATTAGAAAACAATGCAAGACAGAAAAGTTCAATCACACAGATGTGAATTAGATCTGGATCCTGCTCACACAGAGATTTATAAAATTATAAAAATGATGATGTATTCATACATCTCCACTGGCACATTTTTATATTGTATTCTTCCAGGGCTTTTTAAATATGTTGCCCTCTGGTCATCTACAGACCCCTGCTAAAGTACAATTTTCTTCCTCAACCACCCACCTTGCATCTGTAGTTTTGGTGAATCATTGGACATTGATGAAAACTACGCATCCAGCCTCCCAAATGTCAATTGAGAGTTGTCAAAACCTCTTCTTAGGTATTATTTTTACTGTCAACACTGTATTTGAACTCTCTTCTCAAAGACCCATAAACCAACACCATACAATGCCAAAGGAATCGTAAATTTTCTCTGGTCGCTTCTCATGTGGTACTTTATCACTTAAGAGGTGTTCACATATTTTCACTGCCATTCTGAGAAGAGATTTTATTTTTCCTGTAAAGGGCAAAGAAGTTGGAACAGTAGAGGTGACTACAGCTGTATTAACTCAAGTATTTCATAAATGTCAGGTAAAACCTCTCCAGAATAATGTGTTTCGTTCTGGGTGCCAAAGTTTAAGAAGGCTTTTAACAAGAAGGACAACCAAGATGGCCAAAGGTCTGGAAATCAAGAGGAACAGCTTAGAGACTGAGTATGTTTGCTTTCCAGAGAGAAGATTATTATTTATTTATTTATTTACATAATTTATATTCCGCCCTTCTCACCCCGCAGGGGACTCAGGGTGGATCACAATGCACATATACAGGCAAACATTCAATGCCATTGACATACAACATATATAGACAGACATGGAGGCAATTTAACATTCCAGAAATCAGTTTAATTTAGCCTCCCCACAAATTGGTACCTAAATTTCCTACTTGGCAGATGCAACTGTCTTTCGGGTTGCAAAGATCGACAAGGAGCTACACAAATTGGTCAAGAGCTCACCCCGACCCGGGCTGGCCTCGAACCCATGACCTTCTGGTCAGTAGAGATCTTATGCAGCTGACACCCAGCCAGCTGCGCCACATTCCCGATTAAGAGGTGACATGATAGCCATCTTCAAATATCTGACGGAACATGGCATAAGTTTGTTTTCTATCCTGCCTTAAGCTGCAAATAGAGGTGGGTAATAATTAATAATAATAATTAGAATAATAATGGCTCATTTTAAGAGAGAGCAAGATTACAATTCCATCTATTGGGAATAAAGTTTTGACTATAAGAGCTGTTAAATAGTCAACTAGACTGTTCTACAAGGTGGTGGACTGCATCTTGGAGATCTTTAGAAAGTGATTGGATAGGCATCTTTTAAAAGAGCACTAGTTGTGTAATCTTGCATGGCAACGGATTGGACTAGATGGTTCTTGTGGTCTCTTCCAACTCTGAAATGTTCTGCGAATTTGTTTCATCCTCCTTTTAAAGTCAACCAAGTTGGAGGCCACAGGCTGGATGACCAACAGTTGGGAGTGCTTTGATTGTGACTTCCTGCATGGCAGAATGGGCTGGACTGGATGGTCTTTGTAGTCCCTTCCAACTCTAAGATTCTATATTGTGAATCTGAATTCCATGGTTTAATCATATGGCAGAAATAGCAAATTCTTTCATCCACTTTCTCTATATCTTGCTTACTTTGATAGATGTCTATAACTTTTCTCTCCTTTTCACTTGTCTTTTTCCCAAGAAGAGAGCAACAATCATTGAATCTTTTCTACATAAGTGAGATTCCTGGCTCTTGATGGTTACAATTATCCTTTCTTTTGCACCTTTTCCAACTCAAGAACTGTACATAATACTACAACTTTGTTCACACTACATAGATTTCTATTAAGTCATTATGTTAAAGACAATTATTTCCAATTCCTTTTTAAAGAAAAAAGTCCAATCTATTCAGTCTGCTACATGTGTAGCTTATTTTCCCCTTCCCTACTTCTATGTTGTATTTATATACTTTGTCTCTGATAAAGTACATTTTATGCAATGCCCCATTTGCTTCCCGCCATCAGTTCCTATTGTAGCCATATATATTCCAGTTAAGATTAACACTGTCGATTTATTCCACCTGATAAGTCAGCCGTTGTCCCTTGACATAATAATAGATAAGATTAAACATTTGATTCATCAGTTGTCAATTTTCAATGGAGAGAGACTCCTTTATAGAGATATTTTTCCTTTTAGCAAGTCCCTTTCAAGACTTTTCAGATATGAAATATTGGTTTAATATTTTCCAATATTTAAGAGAAAACATTTACAGAGGGCTCTGTACTGGACTTGGGTTTCATAATGGCCAACACGAAAACTATCCAGAAAGAAGTGATGATGGCATGCCTTTGAAATGGGGGTCAACACAACTCCATTTCGAAGGCAGAATCTCATTGTTAAGACCAACACAGCTGACTTGGACATATAGTAAAGCTCCCAAAACTATGGAACCCATATCCATAGTTTCACTTACCAACTCTTGAGGAAAGATGCTCAGTACCTTGGATAACACCCTCACAGCTATGCAAACCCAGTGACAAAGGAATCATAAGCCACCACTGGTCCCAAATGTGAGACATCATAGTAAAATATCATACACACTTAGAGTTTCATAATCTTACCCAGAAGGGAGAAAATATTTTAAATCATTCCATCTTGAATATGAGATTTTTTTTCATGTCAAGCCAATGAAGTAAGGAAACATTTACATTAGGCGTGTGCATTTTGGCTGAACCTCCATCCATTTCTGCTGGCCGGATTCCAGTAGTCCTCTGTATCCATTTTTCCATGCCTCTTGAAAATGGGTGGGTAGCCAGGTAGCTGTTTCTAACTAACTAACTAACTTTATTTCTTATGAGTCACCCTCCATGAAAGGTGCTCTGGGCTACTTACACAATTAAAATAAACAGGTTACATAGTCACTGCTTGTTACTCAATCATAGGTTCTTCTGAAGAGTCATGTCCTAAGTGCCCCTAAAATGTATGTAGATCAGGAGTGGCTCTTTGTTCTGGTGGTAGGGAGTTCCACAAGACTGGGACTACAATGGAGAAGGATCTCTGTCTTGTGGGCTCCAAACGAATCTCTCTAGGGCCAGGGACATAGAGAAGATTCTCATGAGCTGACTGTGGCAGTCTCTGGTGGTGGAGTGGCGTTAAACGGTCTCTTAGATATGGGGGACCCTGACCTCGGAGGGTCTTGAATGCTAGGACCAAGGTCTTGTAGAGGACTCTGTGTTCAACCGGCAGCCAATGCAAGCACTGCAGAGATGGCGTTATATGGCACCTCATTGATGTTTTTGTGAGGAGTCTAGCAGCTGCATTTTGCACAATTTGGATCTTGCAAATTGCTGCTCGAGGTATGCCCACATACAATGCATTGCAGTAATCCAGCCTCGGCGTAACCATGGCATGGATTACCGTAACCAGTGCCTCTGTTGGTAAATAAAGCGCCAACTGCCTCACTTGGCGTAGATCAGGGGTGCTCAGAATGGTGATCGGGATCACCAGGGTGATCTTCAGGCCTCATCCTGGTGATCTTCAGGCCCCTGACCAGGTTTTTTGCTGTTGGTCCTCTTCACGCACCCCTGCACGCTGCAAAGAAGTCCTCCATCGTTGCTCCTCCCCGCTCCCTGCTCGCGCGCCGCCTCCAAAAGCTCCAGAGTCCAAGAGGCAGAATGGGCCCCCTCTTTTGGATTCCTCCTCCTCCCTCCGTCCTTCTCCAGCCACTCAGAGTCGTAGGAGACCAAAGGGGGCGGGCCTGGATAACGCGATGCATGGCTGGCCCCGCGCGCATGCGCAGAAGCGCCCATTCTGCCCCTCGGACTTCTCGTGAGCTCTTGGAGGCGGCACGCATGCTGGCGGCGTGGAAATAGGAGCAACGACGGAGGAGGAGAAGAAGGACGCTTTGGGGTCATTTCCTTACCGCATCTCAAAGGTCGGTCTTTTTACTTTGGGGTGGGTGCTTGATTGTTCTGTGGCATGTCTCTTTGTTTATTTTTAATGTTTAAAAATGGCCTTTTAGCTCCAAAGCCTCTCTGCTTGCTTTGTTCCTTGAGAAATATATGTTGTGGAATATGGAATGTGGGAGAAATGGGGTGGTTGGATGTATTTTTGCATGCTCCTTTGTTTACCTTGCTGAGTATTAAATGGCCTTGCAGTTCAACAGCCTCTCTTCTTACTTTCTGGCTGATAATATGTGTGGTAATATGGCAGTGTGGGAGAAATGGGGTGGTTGGATGTATTTATGCATGCCCCTTTGTTTACCTTGCTGAGTATTAAATGGCCTTGCAGTTCAAAAGCCCCTCTTCTTACTTTCTGGCTGATAATATGTGTGGTAATATGGCAGTGTGGGAGAAATGGGGTGGTTGGATGTATTTATGCATGCCCCTTTGTTTACCTTGCTGAGTATTAAATTGCCTTGCAGTTCAAAAGCCTCTCTTCTTACTTTCTGGCTGATAATATGTGTGGTAATATGGCAGTGTGGGAGAAATGGGGTGGTTGGATGTATTTTTATGCTCTGTTTTATATTGTTGTTTTTAAATTGAAATGTTGTGAGCACCCCTGGCATAGATGAAAGAAGGCCCTTTGACTAGTGGAGGCAATCTGGGCTTCCATCGTCATTTTGGAATCCAGGATAACACTGAGACTCTTCACAGTGGGGGATGGAGCTAACGGTTCCCCTTCAAAAGATGGTAATAGACCGACCAATTCTGATGGGCGGCCAGGCCACAAGATTTCAGTTTTTGCTGGATTTACTTTCAATTTATGGGCACGTAGCCATCTTGTCACCGCTCCAAGACACCGGGTGAAGTTATCTGGTACTGAAGTTGTTTCAGGTTCTAGTTTTAGGAGAAGCTGTGTGTCATCAGCGTATTGGAAACATTTTAATCCAAATCTCCGGACTAGCTTGGCGAGAAGTCGAACATAGATGTTAAACAGCATTGGTGATAGAATAGCGCCTTAGGGTACTCCACAGTCAAGAGGGGATTTCTCAGATACTTGGCCCAGCCACTCCACTCGTTTCCAGGCCACAGCCGAAAAATATGGCTAGATCCAGCCCATTGGTGGCAATGGGGAACTTATAAGGCTCCGCTTTCCGTTCTTGGGAGCCTTTCCTTTTTTCCCTTAAAGGAAGCCTGAGTTTCAGGAGACACAGCTTGCATAAGGCACATAATCTTTGCATGCCGCATGATACTGAATAGTGGAGGAGGCATGAGAGACATTATGATCATGAAGATGGTCTTCCCAGGGTGGGGGTCATCCATTGCACTCTGGGTGTACTGACCCCTGTGATTTCCCCAAATGTGGGAAACTTGACTGCATAATTTGTGAATAAGTCATGATCGGCTGCCATGTGGTTCTGTAACAGATGAAAAAATGTGACAGCTGGGCTCTTGCCATTACAGCCATCAAACCAAGCTGAACAAGCTGGACTGGTCAAAGGGAATCGACCACTCCGAATCTGTGTACAAGCCTAATTTACATCCCACAAATAATTTAACAAGTAGAATAAAAAAAGTGTGAAATGTTACATGCCATTATCTTGATAATGTATGAGATAGTCAAATATAAACAACATTAATTTCTATGCCAATATTCCCCCTCACCCAGTATTCAATAAGTGGATACCATTTTGTAAATTCCTGTACTGTAAAGATTTTAGTAACCACACTGTTTGGCAATTTCAGTCATTATTTTCTGTAATTGTTTTTACAAAAAAAGAGACATAATTGGGTGTTGAATATTTTGATCTGGAATTGAAAAAGAACATTTTTGTAATACATAAGTATAGCAGTTTGATGCCACTTTAATAGCTGTGGATCCACATTACAAGATAGTTTGGAAAGGTCTTTAGAAGTCTTTACCAGGAAACTCTAGTTTGGTCGTTCAGGGCACATGACTTGAGCAAAGAATTTTAAGAATCCCATCATACTATAAATCCCAAGATTCTATAGAATAGAAACATGGTGTTAAGGTTATCCAGACATATCCTTCTTATATGTGGCCTTTTCCATTCAGCTTATTTTGACGTGTTGTGGGAATTTATCACCAATATTTGATTCCTCACCCATCAAAATACTACTGAGGAAATACAGAGAATAGAAACAACTCTAATGAAGACTTCTCTTGGGAAGAAGACATTTCTCATGGTTTTTGACACAATGGCTTGGAGGTAAAGGGTAAAGGCAAGTCACCTCTCAAGCTAACCATTCACTTGGAATGGGCTTATATAATTTTTAAAAGCAGCACAAATTCGCTCTCATGTTGAATTCTCTCTGGACTGATGATCTTGCCAAGATCAATACACACTCAAAATGGCTTCCTTTCTCTTAGCCTCCTCATAAACTCTAATGGGGCCCATCAGTAAGAACAAAGTTCAACTTTCAAGTACTCAGTAAAAGGAATGTGTGGGATGTGGAACCATGTAGCAGCAATGTGATAAAGAATGCCCTTCTACGTAGACACATAGGACCTAGAAAATGGTAGCACTGACCAAACAGGATGCTGCCACCTCACTGAACACAACAGAGTTGTTGTTGTTGTTATTCCTGTTATATACACAACACAATTAATACACAGCAAACAAGATCACTATGCTGGCTGTTGCATTGGATCTCATGTCAGACACCTCCCAAGAGTGTTATGTATCAACTGTGTTATGTATCAGTGTATAATGTGTGCAGATCCCAGTAGGGTGGCCTTTTGCAGTTGACAGATGGTAATTTTGTCAGTGTCAATTGTGTTTAAGTGCAGTTATTTGAAACACAACAAGATTAGTACATGGCAAACAAGGTCACTATGCTGGCTGTTGTATTGGATCATACATCAGACACACCATAAAATGCAATCAGCCTGAAACCTATAAATATCTGGGCATACTACAGTTGGAAAATATCAAGTGTGGGCATGTGAAAAATGTGGTCAGCAAAGAATATGTCCAAAGGGTCAAAAAGGTTTTGAAGAGCAAATTAAGTGGCGGAGATACGATCAAAACTATCAACATCTGGGCCATCCCCGTCATTAGATACACTTCTGGAATTGTGAACTGGACACAAGCACTAGGCATGAGAAAAATGAAACGGAAATTAAAAGGATTCGTAAGAGATTCGTATGTAATGGGACTTTTGAGCTTTTACGGATCGCTGCCGCGAACCCGGAAGTAGACTTCCTTTTACGGTCCTTGAGGCCAACAATTTGCGTTATGATCGTAATAAATTCTTAATTCTTAATTAATTAATTATTGTACTACGTACTCACTTCTCCCCGTCTTCTCCCCCTCATTTCCTTCCGCCTTCATTCAGCTTCTTCTTTTTCCCGCATTTCTATTGGGAACAGTAAGTGACGCTGATGCTAGGTAGGCAATGCATTCTGGAAATTGTAGTCCTCCACGCTTTCCCCCCCTCTTCTTTTCCCCGTTGCTCTGCTGCCATGCCCTATCGCAGGGGCCAGCTTCACACACACACACATGTGCGCTTCTCCTCCTCTCTCTCCCTGCGCTCTCTCAGATGCTTCTCTTCCCCGTTGCTCTGCCATGCCCCATCGCAGGGGCCAGCTTCAGCCCTCCAGGTACGTGTTTTGGACTTCAACTCCCACCATTCCTCACAGCCTCAGGCCTCTTCCTTTTCCTCTCAGCCTGGGCAAACTTGGGCCCTCGCTCCCTCAGGATCGGGTGTGAGAGAGAGGCAGCAAGGAGCGAGGGGGGCTCCTCCTCCTTTTCTTTGCTGCTTCCAAGAATAGAATACCCCCTCCCTTCCTCCTTCCCTCCCTCCTTCCTATTTGGAGAGTCCCATCTAGAATTCAGTGTGGTTTATTCAAGTTTTGGCCTACAACTCCCAGAAATCTCAGCCAATTTACCAGCTGTTAGGATTTCTGGGAGTTGTAGGCCAAAACCATCTGGAATACGCATGCTCTGGCATACGAATTACTAATGAATTTCGTTAGTACTTAAGTTACATTTTAGAAATTTTTGGGAAATTTTTTGTAAGTCTTTCTTTTACTAATCAAAAAAATCCCCCCCCCCCATTTGATTTTAGAATCGCCATTTTTGGATTCAAAACCATGCCTAACAAGCACATCTGGATGATCTGGACAGAAAAACAAGAAAACTGATGACAATCCACCACTCATTACACCCGCGTAGTGATGTCGACAGACTTTACCTGCCCAGGAAATCAGGAGACAGAGGGCTTCTGCAAGGGAAACAAATGGCATAAGAAGAGAAACATGCACTGACAGATTATGTGAAAGGCAGTCCAGAACCAACATTGATGGAAGTCAATAGTAGAAAACTGCTTAAAGTGCAAAAGGCAACGAGGGCATATCGTAAAAATACAATGCAGAGCAGAAGAGAAAACTGGCAAAAGAAGGCTCTCCATGGATAGTTCCTAGGAAAAATTGAGAGCAAAATTGACAAAGAAAAAGCATGGACGTGGCTCACAAATGGAACTTTGAAAAAGGAGACTGAGGGCCTGATTCTGCAAGCCCAAGAAAAAGCCATTAGAACAAATGCCATCAAAGTCAAAATAATAATAATAATACCCTGTTTTATCTCTCCTGCAGAAGACTCAAAGCCATCCCAGAGTTGCCATCCCAAAACCAATATCTAGAATTGGACAGGAAGGAAACAATCCAGGTTCAAGTTGTTTCCAAGTGTGACCTACAACATCATCTGCAAACCAAGGCCTATGAAGAGTGGTTTACAGAGCTGAGTATGTCTGGCTTGGAGAAGAGCAAGCTTGCTTTCTGCTTCTCCAGAGACTGGGACATAGAGCAGTATTAAATAACAGAGTCAGAAAGATGCAGTAGGTTGCAGATACATTGAGCACTCAAAGGGTGAAATTTTCATGTTGATTCCTAGTCAGGAACCAGTGTGGTTCAATGGTTTCAATGTTGGAGACCAGGATACAATTCGTTGCTTGGTCAATGAAACCTTGGGTGAGTCATACACTCTTAGTTCCTCCGTAAAACCCCATGATATGCTCTCCTGAGAATCACCATAAGTCAGAAATGACTTGAAGGCACCCAACAGGAGGGACAACTGTTGTGTTTTGTCTGTTTTATGTCTGCTTCTAAAGACTTGGAACTTCATGTTTATACTGAAGAAGATTGGTCTCCCAGATATCAGCCAGTGTTGGACTGTAGACATGCAAACAGATATAGTGACAGGGTTTTTTATGTTGAATTGGGTAGATGAGGTGATGAGATCTCTGCCTAAAATCCAGTGCTAGGAATAGTCTTTTGCAATGGTTAATAAATTGTAAATAAGGAAGTAGATGTAATTTACCCCATCACTGGAACTCCCATTTCACATTTGTTAATGAAGTGTCTGCTTCATATATGGAAAGCTGTTCCTCCACCAAGGTTTGCCACCATTTATGGTAGTGAGTATTGATATTACACATCATGATGTTCAATATGATATGACTACTGTAGGAAGCATGCCATGAAAAAAATCTCTGCCGCAGAGAGTTTGCAGTCTAAATGGAGACACTGCAAGGGCGATGACAAAGGCAGAAAAGAGCAAGTTAAAGGCAACAGGATGAAGATGAAAAAATGTTCTCAGAAGGGCCTCATTTTAGGAGAAGGTGAGGGCAGAAGGTTAAACCAAAGTTTTCATCATCCTTCACAGTGGAAAGTTTGGAAAGAAGAGCGACAACATATAACACAGTGGACATAAATCTGTGTTATCAGTCATGAGAACGAGAAACCACATTTTGTTTTCCTCCATGTCTTGTGGGACAGTGAGATATTTTCAGCTAGTTTTCTACAATAATTCTCCCAGTTGTGAGAATGGGTTTTACATATACTGCTCAATTCTGTCAGTTGTGTAAGACTATTGGAGTTGATCCCCTTCACAGACATTTTTAAAAATTAGACACATTGGATGGGCTTTTTGCATCTTTCTGAGCAATCAACCTACCTTTCTTTGCTGCATGTGTTCTTTGCTTCACTGGACCATGGAGCACCAGCTTGCATAGAGATATTTTGCATACATTTTGGAAATCTCAATAAGGATAAGATGTTTCTGTCTTCTATTTATCCTGGAGACAGAAATCCATGGGGCCCAACTATTTTTCAACAAGCTTTGGCTGGCATCATATTAGTGACAATGCATGCCTTCAAGTCATTTCTGACTTATGGCAACACAAATGTGAATCCATCCCAGAGTGAGTTTCCTCTTATCTTCCTCTGAGACTGAAAAGACGGGAATTTCTCAAGGTCAGTCAATGAGGTTCTATGCCTGAGTGGGAATTTGAACTCTCCAAAGTCATAGTCTAATGCAGGGCTGTCCAACTGCCGGCCCTGCAGGTGTTTTGGACTTCAAATCCCAGAAATACTAGCCAGTTTACCAGCTATTAGGATTTCTGGGATTTGAAGGCCAAAACACCTGCAGGGCCAGCAGTTGGACAGCCCTGGTCTAATGCTTGAACCATTACAACATGTAGGCTCTCATATGTGAGATATGCAGACATATTTCTACCTTGCATCTGCATATGACTTTTATTGTTGTTGCTGAGGTTGATGTTTCCTTCTATCTTCTGCATTAAACAAAACCTGCTTTGGATTCATGATTTTGCTGGAATCGTCAACTTGTATATTTGACATTACATAGTTAGTGGAGAACACCAGACGTCGGAGATGCATTTGGCTATACCTTATAGCCAGATGTATGCCAATGGCTTGTCATTGAAACCTGGGCAAATCTCAGTGGAAGATGTTATCATTCTGCCTGTGGCCTGTGGCTATGGGGCACACAGCGAGATGGCTCTCCAATCCTCCCCGACTCTCTACCAGTCACTTGAGGGCTCTCATAACAAAACTGTGAGTCTTGTGTTTTGTGAACAGGGAACCAAGTGGCATTATTCCTTTGGACCTTATTGCTAGGCAGCGCAGGATCTTGACTATTAGGATGCTGGGACTGTTTCATCAGAAACATGTGCTTTGGTGAGAATTCTTCAGATTCCTATTATTACATAGATCTTCAGCGTAAGGAGAGCCAGGATGTTTTGGCTGTGAACAATAGTTTTCAGATGCCTGAAGCTAGGTGGTCACTGTGGGAGTGTCACGATCACGGACCTGGCGGGCCCCTTAATCACACACACAGAGACGTACTGAAGGCTAACTACTTTATTGAATATAAAAACCGTTCCAAAGAGTAAATAGTCCAATAATATGCAATTGTCCAAAGGTAATAAGCAAAGTAGTCCAAAGTAACGTAGCAAATAAGCTGGAAGCGTGGCAAGGCTCCACAATCCAATGCGGATCAGGAAACAGGGCAAGGCTCCGCAAACCAATGCGGATCAGGAAACAGGGCAAGGCTCCGCAAACCAATGCGGCTCAAGAAACAAGGCAAATGCAAGGCAAGGCTTGATGACCACGGCTGGCTTGTGGTCCCACTCCGCTCACGCCTGTTCAGGAAAGACGTGGCCGGAGAACTGAGGAAGGATTCCCACGGATCCTATACTTAATCCTTCGGCCGAGGTCCGCGCCGCTCTAGGCTTCTGCGTCTCCAATCTCTACTCACGGACCTCGGCCGGTCTAGCACTCTAGACCAAGCCCTTCTGTTCGACTCAATGTCCCGTCTCCTATCAAAGGTTCGACCTTGCCTTTCAGCAGATGTGTCGCTATCTTCTTGAGAGCTTTCCTCCCTAGCACTTTCCCACTCGGTCTCGTACATGTTTACATTCTCGGCCTCTTGCGAATTCCTCCCTCCGGGGTGTTCATAACTCCCTTCGCTGCTTCCCATGTCCACCTGGTGATCTATCTCTTCACTAGGTCCAAACATCATCTCATCCCATTCCAAGCTCTCCATCTGAAGGGCCCTGTGCTTCGCCCCAGTCATCTAGCTCATCCTCTGAATCAATCTCAGCTGCTGCAGGCCCTAATGCTAAGGGAACCCCGGGACCGCTTCCCAGCCCTCCAGGCACAAACGAGCCTGGCTGTGCTACAGGGAGTTTGAGAAGTTGTGGCTCTATGAAGGTAATTTTTAAAGCTCTGTACCACCAGAATGATTCATTCTGATCTTATCACCGCTTATATAAAGCACAATATAAAGCAGTATAAAGAACACTCAGCGTAGTGTAGGGATGTGGGTATCAGACTTGGATTCCAGCCTTCAAGTCACTGCTTGACCATGGAAATGCACCAAATGATCATTAACAAGTCACAATCTCTTAGCCTCAAAGGAAGGCAAAGACAAATCTCCTCTGAATAAATCTTGCCAAGATAAATTCATGACTGGGTCATCATAAGTTGTAGATATATATATAACAACAACTTGTGTTGTTTCAAGCCCTTCACCTGTTGCTGTGATCCATCCTGTCACTACCTGGCTCTGGAAAGCAAAATTCCAGTTCCAGTGTACATTATTTGTACATTATGCTGATCAGGTGTGCTAATCATGCAAAGGAGATTTATATTATGCCTGATTTGTGTAATTGCTTGCAGGTGCTTCACTCCATTAGTGGAGAATGGTAAATGGGGAGTGTTTTTCCATAACTGTTTCGCACTATTTGCCTGGTTCTGGTTCTCTCAGAGGCAAGCCATACCTGCTGCAGGATGAGGACATGGGCTTATTTTGGACTGTGGTTCAGAGGACTTCCAAAACTCTTCAGCCACCATGGGAGCTGGGGCTTTCTGGAGAATGTGGTCTAAATATGACCTCTTCTATAGTCTATAGTTGGAAAAGTCTATAATTAGAAAAAGCTTGAGCAAAATCACTGATACAAACCCTTCCCCATGTGGTTGAATGGCCCATCATGTCTAGATTTCAGTGAATTTGAAAATTAGGAAATTTAAGCCCTGAAAAAGACACAATGGTTTGTGTCTTTTGGATGAAGAAGAGAGTATGCTTTTCCTGGAAAATCTACATCAGAGAGTGAGAGCCTTATTGGCCAACCTAGCTAGGGGGAAAGGACTTTGCAGATATGAATTCCTTTGGAACTGAGTATATATCTCCACAATACAAGCACATTGTTAGACACTAGTCAATTATTAAAACTGGAATCGCACACAATGGTGTAAATTATTTTTACCAATTCAGTTTCCAGGCTCTGGTGACTGAAAAGGAAGTAAGGCAGTGTCCTACATTCAAGTTACATGAGTCTGGTCCTTGTCTAGTTTCCCCCTTTCATAAACTTGCAACTTAGTCAACTTCCTTCCATTTGAAAATATCATGTTGGCAGTCTACATCATGAGCAATCATATTATTTCAATTTCACTGGGGAAAGAAAAGCATGTGAGGAGGGGGAGTAAAGGAAGCCAATGAAGGACAAAGGACACTGGTGACTATTTATACAACCCGGTAAGAGCAGGGAAATAGATCCGTTTTCTGGGATAAGGGGCATATTGCATTTCACAAGGAGTTAGACAAAACATCTGCATCCATGTAAGATCATAGATTAAGGCCATCATTGCAGGATCTACAAAGCGAAAAAGTATTAATTATTCTCACAGCCTTCTACAAGATTCATGGTGGCTATTATTTATTTATTTATTTTGAGTATTTGCAAAATGTTCAAATACAAACATTTCAAAGCAGTACACGAAACATACAGACAACATTCAATCAATTCTGTTTGCAGCCAGTAGACCATACAATCCTCAAATTAAGTCACATATATTGCAAAATAAAATAATATAGTATACCGTGAAATACTGTAACTTAATATTAAGACATCTAAAATAATGCAATTGCATGTTAAATAGCTTTACAATTCTTCTGTCATAGGCAGTGTATCCCTTATTTTTAATGCTTGTGACCAGAAGTGTTTTGAAGTTTTGCACATTTTGCAATACCTGCATTGTTTGCATATAGGTACAAAATGAGAAATCTTGGATATGGGGCCAAAATTCAAGCATAACATTAATTTATGTTTCATGTACTTTTTGTACACATAACCTGAAAGTGATGTTATACATTTAAAAAATAATAATTGTAAACCTGAAACAAAGTTTGCATGATCTGAACTATTAGAAATCAAAAGTGTCACTATGGAGTATTTTTAATGTTAGTATCTTGGACCTTCAGCTTCAGAAGAAGGCAAAGGCAAAGCCACTCTAAGCAAATCTTGCCTATAAATCTATGATAGGTTCACCTCATGGTCACTATAAGTCAGAAATGACTTGAAGGCACTCATCAAAAGTGATGATAGATAGATAGATAGATAGATAGATAGATAGGTGATAGACTCCAACATGAACCAGGCAGCTGAGACATCTTCTCAGATCCTGGGTTGTTTTTTTTGCTCCTTACTAAAATCTGCAATTTGGTACTGTCTGGAAGCACCCTGTGTCGTGGCAATTAAAGTCCATGTCAAACTGCATTAATTCTATAGTATAGAAGATGAACCCCAAAACAAGACCCATACACAATGGTTACATTTATGGAGCTGTGTTTCAATAAACATGAACTGAGAAAATCCATTGCACAGTAGTCTCAAAAGTATAGCCTCATGTGTAAGGGAACTTATGCATGGTTCAAACATGATGAAATCCAACATCCAGTGCATGTAATATATAGGCAATATAGGAAAGAAATATGGCAGGGCTCGTGTTCTTAACATACAATGAAGCTTTTAAAAATAATATTTTATTGATGAGTAATTAAAATTCTTGATGAGTAATTCTTGGGAGGAGAGCAATGACCAATCTCGAAAAAATAGTGAAGTGTAGAGACATCACACTGGTAACGAAAATCCACATAGTTAAATCAATGGTATTCCCTGTAGTAAACTATGGAGGTGAGAATTGAACCATAAAGAAGACTGAGTGAAGGAAGATAGACGCTTTTGAACTGTGGTGTTGGAGGAAAATTATGAGAGTGTCTTGGACCGCAAGAAGATCCAACCAGTCTTTACTCCAGGAAATAAAGCCCGGCTACTCACTGGGGGGAAGGATATTAGAGGCAAAGATGAAGTACTTTGGCCACATAATGAGAAGATAGGAAAGCTTGGAGAAGAGAATGACGCTGGGGAAATGGAGGGAAAGGAAGAGGGGCTGACCAAGGGCAAGGTGGATAGATGGCTTGACTTTGTGACTGGCTTGACGTTGAATTACCTGCGGGTGGCCACAGCTGACAGGGAGCTCTGGCCTGGGCTGATCCATGAGGTCACGAAGAATTGGAAGTGACTGAATGAATAAACAACAACAATTAAAATGAGAGCCTGTGTGGTATAATGGTTTGAATTTTGGACTAGGATCAGGCCTTGAGCTGATGAAAGCCCATTGAGTGAACTGGAGCAAGCCACAATCTCTTTGCCATTGAGAAACCAATTGACAAATTTCCCTGAGTATCTCTTCAAGAATACTCTCAAATAAGGTTGCCATATGTTGGTGTGAAAGCGCCTAACAACCATAGAAATTAGGATGAAATCTGGAAATTCATCAAAGGCATCCAGTTGGCTTTGAGATTTCCTGGCACTTTCCAATGGACTTCTGATGATAAAATTAGATTTTGGAACTAGCTGAAGCAAGGGCGTGTTTCCTAGCATAGTTTTGCCTTTCTTTGTATTTTGGCAAGCTGAACACTCCCTTTACAGTATGAATTCAAAAAGAGATATTGAAAATAAAAAGTGTTTATAAGGAATTGAAAAGTTCAGCGTGTTCTTTCTTGCCAAAAATTGGTCCCCTGAAAATAGCAACCAGTGTTTTGCTGTTAAACATGAATGTTTCTATAAGAGTTGCCTTGTTTAGATTTGCATAATGCAATTAGCATAATTACAAATGCAGCCTGTATCCCACATTAGTATTTGCTACATCACCCCCAAAATGTGTTTCTACACATTTGCACTTAACTGATTTTTTAAAAAGTATCATTATCATTCTGTAGTAATAGTGATGTAGTAATAGTGATTAAGCCCCAACAAAATGGAATGTTAAATTGTGTTGAATAATTCACCTAGGAATAATCTTGCTGCCCTCTTTGGGATAATTTTTTTAAAATTACTGATTACTTTGAGGAGGATGTTCTGCTAATGTGCCACCCTTGTCTGAATTAGGACAATCCTTAGGGCACAGAACCAATTCACTATTGTGTTCTTCTGAGGCTGAGAGTATGTGACTTACTCAAGGTCAAGCAATGGATTTCTATGGCTGAGCAGGAATTTGAATCTTGATCTCCTGATGACCTAGTCCAGTACTCAAACTACTACACATATATTCTTGCTCACCTCAGAAGTTTCCTTCCTCCATAAACACCTTTCCTCACTTTCCCATTGTTGTTGCTGTTTGTATTTGACATCAATACAACTTCAACTGATGGCAACATTTTTAGTAAAAGGCCTTCAGAAGCCCCAGTCATTAAGTTTGCTGAAGTCTTGCAAACATAATGCTATGGCTTCCTTGATGGAGTCTATCCAACTGTTGTGGCATCTCAGGCCTGGAAACTCCTATGATCACAGCACCACACAAGAGTCCAGAGTATAAGCAAATAGTTTATCGCAAAAACATATAAAATATATAAAAAGCAGGAACAGGAAAGAAGATGTATAATCCAAAAATGGGTTAGCAATTGGTGATAATCAGACAATAATCTAAATGTATCATGCTAATCTCAAGTAATATAGTCCAGGAGTAGCCGGAAAGTAGCCAGAGTAGTACAGCATAAGTCCACACGTAAAGATATACTTAGTGAAAACTTGAGCCAGAATACAAAACTGAGAACATAGAAAGTTTTCAGGAGACTTAAATCCAATAACAAGGCTTGACTTGAAACACGAACCAGAGAACACGGGACTAGCTTCTTTACTTGAATGCTACATTGTCTGAACTAACTCTTAGGTAAACAACTTGCTAATTAATAGGCACCCATGAAGTCATTTCTATTCCCACAAATTCTCTCCTCAACTTTCCTAGGTAAGTGCTCTGACCGGATCTGTGTATTTTCTGCTCTAATATGTAAACAAATATTTCTGTTGACTTTCATAGCTCCAGGTGTTTTTTTCCCTGTGATCCTTCCATATCACTTACCTTCCCCCCCCCAACTTCTTATCTAATGTTGCAGTTTCTGGCTCCTCTTCCTGACCTTGGAGCCTTGCACTTTCTGAATCAGGTTTTTCCCAGAGAGAGCCATCATTTCTTTGACTTGAATTTTCATCACTTTGTGCCCCAAGAAATCTTACAGGAAATCCCACAATTCTCTCTAAACCATCGGTAAATTCATCAGCCTCAGGCTGTACTACAACAACTGTAGTGTGAGCTCTCTCTTTCCCTACTATCTTCAATTTTCTCAAGCATGATCATGATTTCCAATGAGTCACCATCATTCTCATATATATATATATATATTAGGCATGCTAAAATTGAAACGGAAATCTAATTGAGTCGTTAGAAATTCGTTATTAATGGGACTTTTGGTGTTTTACGGATCGCTGTCGTGAACCCGGAAGTAGACTTCCTTTTACGGCACTTCGCGGCGCCATTTTTGTATCTGGGCCGTAAAGCATTCAGATGGCTTCGCCGTTGCCCTTTTAAGCGTGTTTGTCATTGGGTGATGGATACCAGGTGGTACCATCACCCCACCATCACTCCACCTTCCCTTAAGCCAATCAGAGGCAAACAAACACTTGGAGGGCGGGGTCAAGACCCTTTAAATACCCCCGCGCACCACGCGGCCAAGTTCATTGCGGTTTCGCTTTACGCAGCAGCAGGAGGGAACGGGAAGATCGCGGTCGCGGAGAAAGTTCTTGCCAGACCCTGCCTGCCTGGCCGCTTGTTAGAAGCAGGCCCTGGGGAAAAATAGAGGAGGAGAGGAGGAGGGAGGAGGAGGAGGGGAAGGATTATTCTTTTCATCCCTTTAAAGCTTGCTTCGTTCGTTCATTCGTTCATTCATTCATTCATTCATTCAGCCATTCATTCATTCATTCATTCATTCAGCCATTCATTCATTCATTCAACCAATTCAGCCATTAATTTATCCAGCCATTCATTTATACAGCCATTCATTCATTCAGCAAACTTTGAGTGCTAAAGTTTGCATTGGCAGGCTGGCTGCCTGCCATAGGTTTATTTTTTCTTTTGGTAAATCCAGGGCATAAGCCAAATATTACCTTGTTACCTTGTTATTACATATTACATTATTAATTCTTCAGTCACCCAATGCTGGATATTAATTGACAATTTTTCTGGCAAAGGCTTTCTTCCTTCTGTTAGGGCTTTGGCGTTT
>JARBWK010000012.1:107172875-107236260 GCA_030556195.1 Anolis apletophallus | reverse complement strand
TTTCCTCCCTCTATTTGCTAGTTATCAATCAGTCTTTTCTTTTATCTTCACTCTTAATGTTTAGCAAGAGCAAAATTATCACTGCAACCAAATGTACATCATTAGCTCATCATCCTCTTTGTTACCAACTCTGTCAGAGGTTCTCTGTGGTTCCAGAGGACAAAGATCTTTCCTATCTTGCTATCAGAGATCTTTTGAAATAAAAGATTGTTGGGATTTTACCTGGGTTCACCTGTACTTGGAAATAAAGTCTTCCATTCAACCACACCCTATCTCTGATTTGAAACCCCCCATATGTCTTGTATATAATTTACATGTATTGATACAAAGCCTTTGGAGTGCTTACGAAGGCTCCAAAAATGGCTATAATAAGTCCCGGTGGTGAAGAAAGAAACTGTTAATTAAAGGCTGCTTTCCTGACATTGCCATTAAAAGCAGGCTTTGCCATTTGGAGATCACTTAACTGCTGGAGGGTTCCAAGGCCACCAGCTGGAAAGTTGCATCTGAAAGCTTCCTTTGTCCTGGCGCCAATAAATTAAAGATGCTATGTATGTAACTGCTAGCAGAAAAGAATCCATCTTGCAAGCAGGGAGGTATATTAATGGACTACAAATTTGGCTTCTTCTTGTCTGAAAAGACATTAAATGGGCATTAAAGGAAGATGACAGTTTTTATATCTTTTCTACCAAAAGATAAGGCTAGTTTCCTCTTTTCTTGTATTCGGCCTTGCATCTCAATCAAGATAAAAGTGGAAAATAATAATAATAATAATAATAGCAACACTTGGGAAGTGTCCAGTGTGTGATCCAATACAACAGCCAGCAGAGTGATCTTGTTTGTTTGTTTGCACTAATCTTTTTATGTTTCTAATAATAATAATAATAATAATAGTTTTAAAAAATCAATTTAACAGGAGTCAACTCTCTAAGAGCTGCACATGGAGTACTATAGAAAGAGAAAACATCTAAGTGGCCAGTAGTCCATGCCTGGTTCTCAAATGTGTAATATTGTTTTGCCAGTGTGTCAGGGATCCTTATAATATTTGTGTTCCAACTGTTTTTCTTCAACTACAAACTCTCCAAGGACTAGCTCTTAGATTGGCACCTGCCTATGGACTTACACTTTGAGTAACATTGGATAACACTAGGATTTCAGACCTTCAACAATTCTTTCCAAAGCCTGCTTTGTACCAAAACAGTATTATTATAATGTGGAATGCCACATTATCACAGGGGGTCTATGCCCTACACCACTGGAGAAATTATACTGTTTAGCCGGTATTGTACCACCTGACATCCGCTGGGAAGTAGCAGCCAATAATGAAAGGACCAAAGTAGTGAAATCTCTGGCCCATCCTCTGTTCAGATATCAGCCAGTATCCCAATGCCTTGCAAGTGAGAGTCCAGAAGTGGCAAGCCAAAACCCAGAACCTCAAGCCAAGACTGATATCGGATGAGAGACTCCAACCGGGCACACAGAAGACTGGGCAACTTGGAAGGCACTGAACAGACTGGCACCACGAGAAGCAGGGCCAACCTTAAGAAATGGAGCCATAAAGTGGAGTCCATGACATGCGAGTGTAGAGAAGGGCAAACACAGACCACCTATTACAATGCAACCTGAGTCCTGCCACATGTACAATGGAGGACCTCCTTACAGCAACACCAGAGGCACTCCACGTGGTCAGCTACTGGTCAAAGGACATTTAATAGAAAGCCAAGTTTTTAAAATTTGTGTTTTAAAATACATTACAACTGTACCCTTGGTTTGCATCTGATACAATAAATAAATAAATAAATAAATAGTATTATGCCAACCCAAAATGCATAAAGTTCTTTGTGCAAGCTTTCAAAACATGCATGCTATTCATTAAGGAAGACTTGCTTAAAAATAATCCTTGCACTGAAGTGAACATTGTGCAACAAATGTGCAACCAAATTTACAGCTGGATGTGTAACAAAACACATATGAATGTACAAGAGGACAAACAAGCATATGGACAACCAAATGTAGATTTGTATGTGTCAGTGGTTTTCAGTCTGTGGGCCCCAGATGTTTTGGCCTTCAACTCCCAGGAATCCTAACAGCTGGTAAACTGGCTGGAATTTCTGGGAGTTGTAGGCCAAAACACCTGGGAGCCACAGGTTGAGAAACAGTGGTACGTGTAATATCACAACATATGGTATTCTGTTTTGAGGACCCGAATGAAATATGGGCAACGTGCTTCAAACAAAAATTCCCCTGCCTCCAACAAGGAACAAGACACCCATGGAATTCCAGGTGTAGTGACATATAGGTTTTGAGAAGGTATGGAAGAACAATTGGGAAGCTATCAACGTGGACTACAGGAGATTCCACCTGAACATTAGGAAGAACTTCCTAATTGTGAGAGCTGTTCAGCAGTGGAACTCTCTGCCCAGAAAGTGGTAGAGGCTCCTTCTTTGGAGGCTTTTAAACAGAGGCTGGATGGTCATCTATCGGGGTGCTTTGAGTGCAATTTCCTGCTTCTTTGCAGGGGGTTGGGCTAGATGGCCCATGAGGTCTCTTCCAACTCTATGATTCTATTATTCTTTGACTTATCTGGTCAGTCTTACCAGTGGTCATGGGTAAACCTAACCAGTGGCTAGTTAGATTCACTATTTGAGGACACAAACAAAAATACATTTTGAAAATTCAGTTGCTTATCACAGCCTTGAAGACAGCAATTGCTCCCGGCTGTCAGACTGAAGCAATTGGAGACAAAGAGGAAGGACTGCTTCACACCTACATATCAGTGACTTGGCACCTTATCCCTTCATGATTCATAGTCGTATGTGTTAACTGCCTCTTTGAAAAACACAGCACACAAGGCAGTTGTGTTTATTTATTTATTCAATCTTTAAAACCACCTATCTTTGAGAAAAGGAATATATATCTTGTGGTCCGAGGATATACGGTTTACTTTGTGCAGTGATTTAAAAGATAACTTGTATACAATGATGTAGAGAGTATAGAAAGTATCTCATCCAAAATACGCTGTTGTAAATGTCCTAGACTGTTTCAAGCTAATGCTGAGAATGTCAAGATAAGGAGGGATCATTTTTTTCATTTGTGCTGGACTTGTAAGAAAGCGAACAGTTACCGGTCTAAGATTTATATGTTAATCCTTTTTTTTTGTAAAAAAGGTAGATTTTGTAAAGTTGCCAGAAGTGTTTCTGTTGAGCATTATGGATATAGAATGGGACAGTAAATGTGGATCACTTCTTCAATACCTGACAACAATAGCAAGACTATTGTCGAAGGCTTTCATGGCTGGAATCACTGGGTTGCTGTGAGATTATTTATTTATTTATTTATTTATTTATTTATTTATTATATTTATGTATTGCCCCTCTCAACCCAGAGGCGACTTAGAGTGCTTCACAAATTGGCAACAATATGGCCATGTTCCAGAAGCATAATTAGAGTTTATTTTTATATCCGCAGCCACTGTTGAGTTTTATTTAATCTTTTAAGTTGGTAGGGGTTTCATATGATATTTTATGTTATTTGTTTATGGGGACTTAGTTGTTATTGTGCTGTTTTGTTTACGTACTTTGCTCTATTTTTATATGTTTACACTACTGAGTGCTTTTTTGATCTGCTCTGAGTCCCTTTGGGGAGTTAGTGGTGGGATGTAAATAAAGTTTTATTATGTATTATTATTCTCTCCTGATATTTCACCCACATCTTTGAACATTTCTAAATAGAGCTTTTGCAAAAGCAGATATTGGTTGAATATCCCTTGGGAACAGAAGTGTATTTGTATCTATGCACATGATGGGATGTCTTGGCGATGGGACCCACGGCTAAACATGACATTAATTTACGTGTTGCTGTGAGATTTCTGGACTGTCTGGCCATGTTCCAGAAGCATTCTCCTGACATTTCACTCACGTCTATGGCAGGCATCCTCAGAGGTTGTGAGGTCTGTTGGAAACTAGGCAAGTGAGGTTTATATGTCTGCGGAATGATGTCCAGGGTAGGAGAAAGAACTCTTGTCTGCTGGAGACAAGTGTGAATGTTTCAATTGGCCAGCTTGATTAACATTGAGTAGCCTTGCAGCTTCAAAGCCTGATTGCTTTCTGCCTGGGGGATCCTTTGTTGGGAGGTGTTAGCTGGCCCTAATTGTTTCCTGTTTGGAATTCCTCTTTAGCAACCGTAATAGATGTGGAATACACATAACAAAAGTATCTTGTATAAAAACCTACGTTGGATGCCATCATTGAAGTCGATAATGGAGTTCTGTGAGTGGGAGTACAATTGATCAGCTTCAATTGGCAGGTAGACTACTACTGATCTGGATAAACTGTAGGCTAAGTAAGAAGTACAACCTGTTTTCTGAATCCCTATCCCCCCTTGGTTGAATGTATCTTCCCCTATGAACCAGCTCAGAGACTAAGATTGTCTGTGGAGGCCCTGCTCTCGTCCCCACCTTCCTTGCA
The DNA here is from genome assembly GCA_030556195.1 of Anolis apletophallus. NCBI lineage: Eukaryota > Metazoa > Chordata > Lepidosauria > Squamata > Anolidae > Anolis > Anolis apletophallus. The sequence continues at coordinate 107,231,797 of JARBWK010000012.1, read as the reverse complement.
AATGCAGCTGGTGGGGACGAGAGACAGGGCCTTCTCGGTGGTGGCCTCTCGGTTGTGGAATCCTTCCCTAGCGACATCAGATCAGCCCCCTCCCTATTAGCCTTCAGGAGGAGAGTCAAAACCTGACTCTGGGAGCAGGTTTTCAAAAAATAGGGCAGTACAGCAATCTTAATGTGGAATTATGTGTAATCAATCACGGAATGGCTTCAAAACTTGAACTCTGGATGGTCTGTTTTAACCTTGAATGTATTTTAGTCATGCTTATTATGTTGTAATTTTAATCCAAACAATTTTAGGTGAATTGTTATATGTTTTGAGGCACTGTGTAGGTGCCATTTGAAGTCCCATCCTGTCCCGTCCCCCCCGGGGTAGAGAAAGGCGGGGTATAAATAAAGTAAGTAAGTAAGTAAATAAATAAATAAAAATATCCTTCTGGAAAAGCCAATTAAACTGGGAGATGCTCAGTGTTGCTGTGGTTTTGGTTATTCCTTTCCAGATGCTCCTTAAAAAAGGAGCTGCCATATGACATACCGCAGGGTTTTAATCATCTCCACTGGGAGAGATCATCTGTAGACACAGGGCAGGGTGCTATGTACATTTGCCCGCCAGCCCCCTGAATAAAGAGATGACGCAACAGTATATTGGGTTCAAATTGGGCAACTTTTATTTAAATGTTACCTATTTAAATTTCCTTAACTTAGGGGGTGTCAGGAATCAAGGTATATCCAAGCCGAGGTAGCATCCCAACCCGGCTTCTCATAGCAATTTGCGGGCGAAACACCTGGATTCCCTGATTATCCAACCAGGGCAACCCTTTTAGAGAAATGAGTGAGAGGTCTGTTCTCAAGATATAGGGATTTTCCTAGGTATTTACTGCTAAGGCCTATTAAGTACAATCCACCACCCTTTCTAGCCCCTAAACAGTAAAGGGGTAGGCAAAAAAACCCCTCCCAAAAAATTAGAGTGAAAGGGGAAAACATTTCTACCTGATTCCCATCGGCAACCAAAAATCAATACTGTTAATGGGCGGGAGTGGTGGGTCGAAGTCTAAGCACAAACTGAGCTTCAGGGGGCTGGCCTTCCAATAGGCCATGCCCTTGCTTCTGGAAGGTTCCAGAGGAACCTAACCTCTTTCCCCAGGGGAAGGGGCAAATTCCTCTCCTCCCCAGTTTCACTGGGTAGGAAAGGCTGATTGTCCCAGTCCTGTGTGAAGCCAATTGATCCTTTCTTAGAGAGAAAACATTTCTTGGGGATCTTAAAACCACTTGATGAAGAAAAATGCTTTTAACAAATGGGTCTGAAAATAACAAGAGAAGCAGACTGTATTTGAAGCATATTTAGATAATGAGAAGAGTGGAAAGTAAAGACGGCTGCCTATCCTCTTTGAACATTGTGACTCCATTCTTTTGAGAGTGAAGATATCAGAAAACACATTTTAATTATGCAGAGAAGAAAGAGGCAGAACAAGGGGCCAGCCATTCTATTGAAATGAAGAGCTTGTACAAAGTCTAAAGAAGAGTGTTTGCGGTGATGAGAGAAAGACATGGCTTTCATGCACATGACTAAGCATTCATGTGAACAATGGCAAACATTACATATTTCGGAATGTCTTGTTCAATAGGAAACACTTAGGTGCTCTACTGTTGTTGTTGTATTTGCTGTTTGCCTTTCCATTCTCCATAAACAAAATCAGCACGAATGGATAAAGTCACACGCACTGCCCCATACTTCTTTATGCTGTGTTTTCTCCCATTATAACCATACTTAGACATAATTAGTGTACATAGTATTTTGTGGCATGAACAAAGCAGGGTAGAAGTAACCAAGTACGAATGTGAGAAAATGCTTCCTTGGATTTATTTATTTGTTTGTTTGTTTGTTTATTGTTTGAACTTATATACCGCCACTCCCCGAGGGCTCGGAGTGGTAATTAATTAGAACTGGGATTGGAGATCAGATGGATCACCAATACATTTTGATGAGTCTACACTGGTGAGTAAATCTGAGGCCAGTATAAAATACAAATGCTATGGAATGGCCCCAGTGATGGCCATACATACCATCTCAAACTCACTACAGTGACAGGTTGGAGTCTACATGGTACAGCAGTTCCAAGACTATGCCAGCACTGCTGGACTTTCACCCCATCTCCATGTCACCACCATGGCTCCCAGCTGTCTGCAGAGCTCTATGTTTACTCCTGGACACTGCAATGCTCCATGCTGACATCATTAAAGGCCCCTACACAACCAGGAAGGAGGAGAGGGATAACAGGAAGTGTGAGGAGCCGATTCACCCTTCTTCCTGGTTATGTAGGCACCTCTGCTGATGTCAGAAAAAGGCACTTGTGTCAGGCAGGAGCAAACACAGAGCTTGATGGCTGACTGGGAGCAGATAGTGGCAATACCAAATCACAGAGTAATAGAATTGGAAGAGACCACATGGGCCATCTAGTCCGATCCCCTGCCCTGCAGGAAAAGCACAGAGTATCCCTGACAGATGTCCATGCAGCCTCTGTTTAAAAGCCTCCAAGGAATAAACATCCACCACACTCTGAGGCAGAGAGTCCCACCGTTGAACAGCTCTTATGACCAGGAAATTCTTCCTAATGCTTAAGTGGAATCTCCTTTCCTGTCATTTGAACCCATTGTTCTTAGTTCTAATTTCAGAAGGTCAAATTAACTCAGTGTAACAGACAATGCTTACTGGGAGTGGAGGAATGTCATGAAGATGGCCAGGAACAAAATTGGGGTGTAGACAAACTCTGATTGAAGAGGTAGGAGAGATATTGTTGCACACTAGGGCTGGGAAAGCACCTCTGAAGCAATGTCATATACCAGAGTTCTGTATAAGCAAAGCAGTAAAAATAGCTTCAGCAAAAGGATAAAAAATGATAAAAAGTTGTACAGAGTATTGTCCATAAAAAGAGTCACTTAAACATGGAAAATAAGAATCCAAACATCAAGTTCAGGAAACAGGAATGTCCAAAACCATGGCAAGATCCAAAGGTAACAAAAATGTGTGATTCCAAAATAATCCAAGACAGCAAAACCAAAGACACATGAAAATACAGGAACAAGACTTGACCATTAAATCCAAGGCATGAAAAGTTATGTGAATGTAAATAAAAAGCACAAGAAACTTGAACACAATACAGGAATTGCTTTCTAAACCAAACGTTGGTTACTCTGAAGACACAATCTCAGTTGCCCCCATATATAGTCAAAAACCCATGCCGTTTCCCTTGAGAAGACTTGGGTAAGAACCTTCTTGTCAATTACTCTTTGAGAGCAGCGCCTCTCCCTGGCCAGATGTCTTTGTTGACAGACCTGACTCCTATCGAAAGAGGACTCCCCTAGATCTCCAATTAAAACATTATTTTCAAGACACAAGGCTGTCAACCTCTTTCTCTGTACTGGCACATCTAATGCAGGCTTCACCATCCCAGAATCCTTAGCTTCATCATGGCTAGCAACACTCTCCTGTCCAAAATCCCCATTTTCAGATACCTGTGGGTCTGCAGGATCTTGGTCATTAGACACTGAAACCTCAGGCAATGAACCACTACAGATATAAAGAAAAATGCAGCAGTGATGCCATAACTCATTGATCCAAAGGGCAGCTGATATTATTGTAATCATACTGTGGCTGAAAATATGGTGGAACATGGCAGTTAAGATGACTAATCTGAGAAGCCAAGATGACTAAACCGAACCTGTCATACTTTACATGTATCACGAGACAACATGAGTCACTGGAAGGGATGATAATGTTCAGCAAGTTGGAAGGCATTAAGAAAATAGGAAGGCAGCCATTTCAATCAAGGAAGCCACAGTCCTGAGTTTGCAACACCTGGGGAGGTCAGTTAATGCCTGAAGCTCTTGGAGATCTCACACTCATAAGTAGAAGTAGGCTTCATGACAATACAGACCCGCAAAATTGGAGGTCATAAATTTTTTGCTGGTTTTATGGGAATTTAGCATCCTGAAATCCAAAACTGACCTCAGACTTGTCCCATCACAAACAGGTTTTCTTTCACACCTTGCCTTGGCATTTTTATTTTGTACTGTGTAGTTGGGTAAGATTTCTTTGGGGAGTAAACATTAAATTATAAGGAAGTGGTTAAAGTCTTCAAATAAGTTTTCAAAACACTTTAATTCTCTGATGTGAAAGAGAAAAATCTATCCAAAAGCACTAAAAGAAATTGCACTGGTGCATCTGTATCTACATTTAATAGAAACTTAGTAATAACTGAAATGATAAAAATATTGAATCTGTGAAAGAACTGTGCATGGTATAAAGTTTTAATTGATTTTTGAATACAGCACCCCAAAATTTATTAAAATACTTTGTTATGGTTAACTCCTACTGGAGAATAGGGAGTTGTAGTTTGATGAAGCACCAGCACTCCTTGGCAGCAAAGGCTAAAGACCTTGTAAAACTGCAACACCTATACCTTAGGTTGAGTCATGGCAGCTAAAGTGGTATCAAACTACAATAATTCTATGGTGTAGAGGTACCCTGCTAATTTTACTTCAGCATTAATTTAAGAACAGCATGGGCCCAGCAAACCAGGCTCTTTGATTTCCACTCTCGCAGTGCTTTTCCTGGCAATAATGAAAAAAAATACATTCTACTTATAGCTTTGAATTTTTGCAAAGATTTGCTTAAAGAGGCCTCCCAAGTACTGGGCATAAACAAATAAAAAGTAAAGGTACAATGACAATCACAGCAGTCAGGATTGAGAGCTGATGGTATCAGCAGGTTGACAATGCCTGCAGAGAACAAATCAATTTTGGCTTGAAAATATTTTGGTTCTTTTTCATTTCAAATGTTCACCGAAGCCAAAGAACTTCTTCCCTCAAATGCCCTTGAAAAGGTGACACTTGGATTCGTAAAAAGTTTTGTACAATTAATTACAATGTGATATTATCTGGTGATGGAGCACAAGCTAATGAAAAAGGTTGAGGAACTATAATAGAGGTACACCAAGATTAGTTAGCCCCTGGTGGTGCAATGGGTTCAACCCTTGTGCTGGCAGGACAATCTCAGGAGAGTGTGGATGAGCTCCCTCTGGCAGCTCCAGCTCGACATGAGAGAAACCTCCCACAAAGATGGTAAACATCAAACATCTGGGTGTCCCCTGGGCAACGTCCTTACAGATGGCCAATTCTCTCACACCAGAAGTAACTTGCAGTTTCTGAAGTCGCTTCTGACATGACGAAACAAAAACAAGATTAGTTGCTGAGAGAGGAGAATGCACCTGAAAAGAAGACAAAATCTAGTGAACATATCAGGCAGTGAAGAAAAGTAAAATAGGTCTGCCTTTTAACATGGTTTGGGAGGAGGAACATCAACATGTTGGTGCTGACCAATCTTGCATGTACTTTTATTGAGAGGTTCAAGAAGATATGAAGTTCGATCATGTGTTTGTCATGGATTCCCAGCAAAAATTCCCAGCCAGCATGATAACTGGACAGAGAAATTGTGGGTGTTATAGTTTTCCCAAAATTACAACTTCAGGAAATCTCCAGCTGGTTGGTGAATTCTAGGGGTTGGAACTGAAAAAAGTAACATTTCAAAGCATTGGTTTCAAACCCCTTCATGCTTGCCAACAAATGAAATAGAACCACAGTAATTTTAAAATGTTCACATTTCAACTCTTCCCCTTCCATTCTTTTCTTTTTCAATATTGTTCATTCCCACCTTGGTTTCTATTCAGAACACTTTCCAATATTGCTTGACTAATGGATTAGAATCCTTCTGTCCAAGCAGAATATATGGCTACATTTTAATGAAAGTGAAAGACTGGATTTATGTTGAGTGGAGAAAGAATGACAAGCAGAAGAACTCAACGCATACAAAACATTTGCAAGAAAGCATACAGAATTTTAACTTGAAAAATAAAATAGCGATAGATAGCTTGTTTGATTAAAAAATGGTTCAAAACTCGTTTCGGATGTAGGGGGCACTGGTGGTTCAGATCTAAAGTCAATTCCGATTTTCACAGAAAAAAAGTTCCAAACTTTTCAAAATTTCAGAGACTTTTGAATCCTTCATTAATGGTTTAAAAGTGTTATTTCCTGTTTCATTGGGTGGTCTTTACTTTGAAAGTAGTTGTTTTACTCCAGAAAGGGGGCAGGGGAAGCAAAGGGAAGAAATCTATCCACTCTGGTTAAAACTGCTTCTCTTGTTCTTTATTTACTGTTATGATTTTAGAGATTTTAATACTGGTAGCCTGTTGGGCCTGTAAGTTCAGGGATTGTGGGATCTGGAGTGCAAGGAATGGAAATTTGCAAAGGTAGGGTTTTGGGAAAGTAGCTGAAGGGAGTTCAGTTTCTCTTGGGAACTAGCCTCTGAAGTCAGAGCAGTTGGGAGATAAGACACCTGATAGAAGGAATGTTAATTGGCAGATTCAAGGCCTTCGCTCTTGCTGCGACTTGAATGCCCATTAGGGGGAGCGAAAGAAAAATCTAGTTTTGGGGTTTATAGCTTTGCTCATACCTTGGGGAATTTAGATTCATGACAACTTTGCTAACTGAAGGTCCATGGATTCTGAGCTCAAGTTGTTGGCCTAGTGGGGCCTCAAGAAACCTTGTTCTTGTATTCCTAGTTTTAGAGTTTTATGCTGGACTTAAGACTTTGTTCTGCTTATGGAGATATTCTGGCCTTTGGGTTTATGGACATTGCTTGTCTGATTCATCTGGATTATCTTGCAGCCTTTATTTTGCCTTTAGCTTATGGAACATTTCCTCTTATGGAATATTTATTGGTTACCTTTTACCCTTTTTTGCATTTATTGGATTGCTTGCTTCAATAAAAAGACTGCATATCAAGTACTGGTGCTGTGTGAGTGATTTAGAGGCCCCAGGTCACCTGGAGTGTGATGTATTCTTGCATTGGTATTTAGGAAGCAGCATCAAACTCAAGCATTTATCCATTTTTAATGCTGTGACTGCCTCCTGCAGAATTCTGGAGTTTGTAGTTTAGGGAGGGACCTTTAAACTGCTCATCTAGAGAAGCCCTGGACACCCCTAAATTACAAAGCCCTGAATTCTGCAGGAGGCAGTCACAGCATTTAAAGTGGATTCAAGTGGATAAATGCACGTGTGTGATGAGTCCCTTAGAAATCTGACTACAGTCCTCCTTCACTATAAACCCCAGGATCCCATGGATGGGTACCACAGTTTGTAAAGTAGAATAATACAATTTTTAATGTGGATTGGCCCAGGGGGCAGATTGTGGCTCCTAAACTCCTAAAACTATTATTCAGACTTAAAAATCCCCCAAAAGATTTGTTTTTTCAAAATTTATTTATTTATTTACTTACTTACTTACTTACTTACTTATTTACAGTATTTATATTCCACCATTCTCACCCTTCAGGGGACTCAGGGTGGATTACATATACATATACAGGGTGGTGCACATATACATGGCAAACATTCAATGCCATTTTAAACATACCACATATATAGACAGATACAGAGGCGTTTAACAACTAGCTTTTTGGCTTTATGAGCGTATGCTCAATACTGGCTCAATTCAGGCCACAGGGGAATTGCTGCTTCACCATTCACTTGTGACACCGAGTCCTTTGATGGAGTTCTTCCTCATCCCTATGCTCCAGTGTACAAAATCTCCTCAACGTCCCCTCCATCCGGCAATTTCACCTGTCCTCAACAAGGCAAAGGGCCTTCTCGGTGGTGGCACCATCTCTATGGAATGCCCTACCTGAGGAAGTCAGAGGTATCAGGGAACTGCCTTCTTTTCGCCGAACCTGCAAGACGGCTCTTTTTCGCCTGGCTTTTCCAGTTGAGTAACTGTGTAGTTTAGCTTAGAATTATTTCAGCGCTAGTAATGTTTTAGATTAACCCATTGCTTATCTGCTTCTCACCACTGTTCTATAATGTCAGTTCTACGCTTGTTTTTTACCTGTTGTAAACCGCTCCGAGCTTCTAGAGGGAGCGGTCTAGAAGCCCAAAGAATAAATAAATAAATAAATAAATTCTTCTACACACTGCTGGAAAGTTTTATGGCTTCATAAATTAGATAAATAATCGTCCCTGCATAAAGCGGTACCTAAATTTCCTACTTGACAGATGCAAATGTCTGTCGGGCTGCATAGGTAGACAGCAAGCTAGATTATTAATGGTCGCAAGCTTATTCCAACCCGAGCTGGCTTTGAACTCATGACCTCCCGGTCAGTAGTGATTTAATGCAGCTAGCTGCATCATAGCCCGGTCCACAGTATAGCTCCAGGGGTAATTTTGCTGTGGTCTCTGTGAGGTTTATGCAATTTTCAATCCAGGGGAATTTTTTTTAAAAGTAGGGAATGAAAAAGAATCGCATTTTTAGTTTAAAAGTTGAATCTCAACCTAAAGTTCCTGATTAAAAGGCTCTTTGGGTCTACAATGGCCAAGCCCTCCCAAGGATAGTGAAATTGCCTCCATGACACCTAGTCGGCAGATGGCATTTGATGTCAAAATTATTGTTGAGGGCTGGCAGTTGGGGTGAAGGTCTCCAAGGTCATCTAAAGGGCCAATGCAGCCCCACACTCCCTGACACATGTCCAGTCCTAAACTAGACAGCCATTTGGTCGCATGCAACTTGGACATGACACTCAGCCTTGGCAAATCAATACAGCCTGTTCTGACAATGTTCCTTTTTTTCTTCCTTGGATAACCCATAAATCATCTGCTGAATGAATTAAACATTGAAAGGGAAATGAGGAGGAAAATCTGTCTGAAAGAAACATGCTGTGGAAGGTGGATACCTCAGCGCCCTTTGACATTTGGCAAAAGTAATGAGCATCTAACATAAAGGTGAAATGACTCGTCACATCTCAGCACCGTCAGGACACTGAGCATCTGCTGAGCTGGTTTTTCCTTATGGGCTGAATGTTAAGAGGAGTTCCAATTTGAGGATCTTTGATTTGTCCCTGAAAAATAGATCAGAGATGGATTATTTTTGGGAGATGTAAAAGTACTATTATTTCACAGCAGTATGGTGTTCTACATTTCCAGGAAAGTACCTATTATGTAGAACACAAGACATGGGAGAAAATAAAGTTCTGAGATAGAGCATAGTTTGCATTTAGAAGTTATGAGGTTTATTGATGCTCAACCATGAAATAATGAGGCAGACATGAAAAACTGGGTTAAACCAGGGCCTCTTTATTTGACCTAGAAGTGATGTAATGCTGTTTTGTCTGGGGATGAGCAAAAGAGAGGAGGAGCCAATCTGTGGGCCAATCTATGAGCAGCTTCTCAGTCTCCCTTGGATGAAAATACCTGGCCCAAGGACAACCCAATGCTATGGACTGTTCACTTCAGCCCACCATTTTGTGTAAAGCAAATCTAGAATACTCCCTTCCAAGCCACAGGAATTTATACATGAGTTCAAACTCTCAAGTCAGCCCCAAGGACAGGCTCTTTCACAACTTTTAGGACCTAAAGAGGCCTGTTCAGACTCCACTCTTCACCAAAGCAGTGTCAAGGTGTTCACTGAACACATATGTTCCCTGCCGAATACCTGCTAAGGACAACCTCCTTATAGACAGAACCTGTAGCCAATCTTCAAAGTCTCCCACATATAGTATTCTGACTCCATATTCCAGAGATTTAAAATACCAGTTGACCATTTAGAAATAGTCCAGGCATCCAGGTAGGCAAAGCGACCAAGGAAATGTGAACATAGAAAATAAATGTGTCCTAAGTGTGAAAAATTAGAACTTCTCATTCTTTCCAATGCTAATAATTTGGGGACTGAAGGGAAAATTCATTTGAAGACTAGAAATCTAACCTGGAGGTGCCATGCCTGCATTTGGTGCCCACCTCATTGCTACAACCTTTGCTGCTCCTCCTTTCTATTTGTGTATTGACAATTTTGGCTACATGAATGTGCCACAGGAGTTGGAATCTGTTTTCTCTGACACTCTAAATAATTTTTGTGGGTTTTTGAAGGTGTGTACAGTGTGTACATTAACATGAGGGTAATTGATTCTCTTGCAGTAGTTGTCTGGGATTATATGAGAGCTCTCTCCATGTGGAACCTATAGAACAGTGGTTCTCAACCTGTGGGTCCCCAGATGTTTTGGCTTTCAACTCCTAGAAATCCTAACAGCTGGTTTGGAGTTGTCCAAAACACCTGGGGACCCAGGTTGAAACTACTGCTATACAGCTTATGCATTCAGGGTAAATCTTGATCCATTTTGTGTCATAGCATGGGGACCTTCCATTTCAACAGAGTTGTCAGATATTTGTTCTGTCTTCAATGCCGAACAATCAGGTTTTTTGGGCCTTTTGGGGGGCCTACAGCCCAAAATGTCCAGGCCTATGGGTGCAGGCTTTGGGCCCTTTTGCCTGGGCCTGGCAGGGCCTACAGCGCTCCTTACTCAGTAGTTGGCTTACTCAGCACTTGGCTGCAGGCTCTGTGAGGCCCAGGTGCATAAGCCCAAAGCTTTTGGTGCCTGCAGAAGAGCATTGAATAGGGAGCACTTCTTACTCAGTGCTTTGCTGCAGACCCTGCCAGGCCCCAGCACTTTGGGCTTACATGTGGCAATCGATACTTGGAGTTGGTACCAAGTCCTGCCTACCTTTTGTACTGATTTTATTTTCGTTCCAGGAGTGGCCTTCCTATTTCATGCCATCCGAATGGACAGAACAAAATGGAAACTCGAATGAAATGGATGAGACAAATTTTGGGGGCATGATTAGAAGAAACCACAAGACTCATCCAGTACAATCACCTGCCATGCAGGAACACACAACCACAGGCAGTAATTGGTCAACTCCACCAGAAGTTGGATAAGTGGCAACAGGAACAGGTTGATTTAGAGAACTGCTTCCCACGACTAGTTTGCACTGATTTGTTGATGGTTTGTCCCTGGCCAGCATGGACATCCCTGGAATCCTGTGTCCACTGAAGCTCTTATGGCAGAGAGCAGGGTAGCCACAGTAAAGATCTCAAAGTGAAAGATCTAATGGCCAGGGTGGGAAAATCCACCCAGGAAGACAACAATTAAATCTTTGGAACCAATTGGTGGTTGCTTCAGAAGAAACCTACAGAGTAGAAAAGGCAAAATGAGGAATAAAGATGCATGCCAGATTGTAGAGACAGGGATAGATTACTGCCTGGGGTTGGGGACATTGTTTTCTGTGCAGGTAGCACTGGCATATTTTAGTGCATCTGAAGTGCCACAATATCACTCCCAGTTATGATTTGGACCATTTTTCTTATCTGGTGCTTTTTTTCTGTGATGGGAGGAAGTTGGAGGAAAGAGGAAACAAACATACATTTTAGATATTTTGAGGTAGTTTTTATAGAATAATAGAGCTGCAGAGTTGAAAGAGGCCTCAAGGAAGGACTGTGGAGTCCAACTACCTGCTCAATGTATTATCTCTGACTGATAGTTGCCCAGCATCTTTTTGAAGACCTCCAGAGAAGGAGACCCCACCACTAAGTAATTGGTCCCATTGTTGAACTACTTTTGGTATCTAGAATTTCCTCCTTTTGCTCAAACATTTTCTACTATCTGTAACTTGAAACCATTAGGTCTGCAGTAGTTTGGGACCCAACAAATGCCTACAAATCAGTCTGACAATTTGTTCATACTGTTCTCAGTGCTGGCCATACATCTTGGATTAATTTAGGAACTGTTACTTTCTTCACTTATCAAAAAAGAAACAAATGTTTATACCTTTCAAGCACATTTTGTGGCACTGTGTAGATACTCTGGTCGGAAAGTTATGTTTTCTGCCATGTCTTGTCCAAAATAATCAGCCAAGATGAAGACAGACACACCATCTTGAAGGATCGCTAGCTGTGAAAATGACCAAGAATTTTAAGGCAATGATAAAAGGAAGGTGTTTATGAGCTGAGCTTGAAAAAGCACACAATAAGTGCAAATTAATACCATTCTCATTCCCTCTTTATGGTTTCTTTCATCTCAAGACTTAGAAAGTCATCCTGGAGTAATTAAGAAACCGAGCAAATCCATAAAGTTGAAAAAAAATCCAGTGGTGTTTGAAGGTATTGTGATGAAAGGTGAGGAACACGTCATTTTCATTCTCTCTTAAGCAATTAGTGGAGCCTAAAACGCCTTGATTTTTATATCAAGGAGGAAGGACTGCATTCAGACCCAGTGGCAGAAAGTTGGCTTCCATATTGGTGGGGTGATGAATTCACTATGGGTTTTAGTCTGGCTTTAAAAAGAGCTCTGTATCCCAAGTGGAATATTGTACTTTTAATGTGCTTCTATTTTTATATCATGTTTTAAATGTATTTAAACCATTCTGACTTTTCACTCTTTGATAGAATTATTTATTTGTGGTTTTCTAAAAGCATTTGTATAACAAGATTGTAGCTCCACAATGCTGTAATTTCTTATAAGATGTCTTGAGTCCTAAAATGGAAGAAAGGGAAAATGGTAATTAAATTGGACATGACTCATTGGAAAAGACAACAATGCTTGGTAAAATGGGAGGCAATAAAAGAGGAAAATTTAGAGGCAGGAAAAGAGGAAAACCACATTGCAAGTGGAGGCCACAGCGCTAAGTTTGCAAAACCCGAGTAGAGATTTTAAGAGCATGATCTCTTGGAGGTCTCTCATTCATAAGGCTGATCAAAGAGAAATCCTTGGTTAATTTTGTGATGGAATGAGACATGTTTATTACTTTCATGAAGACAAATGGGGACATATCACAACTTTGGCTTTTAATAGATAGATAACAGAGTCCTGCAGTTAGTAGAAGTGTAATAAAGATAACATGCAACAAAAGTTCAAGTATCGGTTATAATTTCAGATTAACAGGGAATAATAATAATCTTTATTTGCATCCCACCACCATCTCCCCAAAGGGACTCGGGATGGTGTACAAGCACTCTGAAGTTCCGCATGTAAAATAAACAATACATAGAAATGAAAAACAATAAAAACATGTAATTACAATCACCTACACATATAATTTCCCACACAATTGCCCACACATATAAAATCTCATCATTATGAACACAGAGTTTGCCCTTGTGGGGAGGATAAAATCGAAACTGTAGTACATGTACTTTTTATTTGCACAATTTACAGGGATGATAGATTAAGGTTAATATCCCCTCTACTCGCCAAATGGCCAGGAAGAACCCTAAATTGGTACTGTACTTATTTACTGTCTGATCTTGACAAAAGGGTAACGGAACAGGTGGCCAAATTTCTCTTTGCAGCGGCAAAAAGCCGCAAGTGCTTCATTAATAACCTGTAAACGCTAAGAGTGTAACAAAGAGTACTCAGAACACTTATTATTAATTGGCAATCAGTTCCTGCTTTAAATTATAAAGACAGGCATTCAACTGATAACGAATGGTGATACTTGTTTTTATTAATCATAACCCAAATGTGATGTTATTAATTTCTTAAATGTTGTATTCCATTGTTCTACTTTCCCCTGACTTAGCCAATTGTTTGTTGACCGAAATAAAGGCTGAGTATAAAATCTCATCATAAAATTAAAATGCATAAAACGCGTTGAGGTCAGGTGAAGGGTTTTACAGCTTGGCACTGCAAGAAGGTTCAGGGACTCTGATTGCAGTGGTCTTGTGGGACAATATAGGGAGAGGCGGTCCCTTAGGTACACTGGCCCCAGACCATTCAAGGCCTTGAAGGTTAAAACCAGCACTTTGAAGGTGATCCGGTGCTCAATTGGAAGCCAGTGCAGTTCACGCAGAACAGGCGTAATGTGGCAGCAAGATGGTAAGCCTGCCAACAGCCGAGCTGCAGCATTCCGCACCAGCTTAAGCTTCCGGATCACCGACAAAGGAAGGCCAATGTAGAGAGCATTACAGTAGTCCAATCTTGAGATGACCGTGGCTTGGACCACTGTGGCTTGGACCACCTTTAAAATCTATTCAAGCTCAAAGGCTTGTTTAAAAGCCATGTTTTAAAACTAAATAGGAAAGCTTGGAGAGAGGGGGGTAACCTAATCTTTCTAGGGAAGGCATTCCAGAGCCAGGGGGCCACCACTGAGAAGGCCCTCTCTCTCATCCCCACCAACCATACTTGAGACTGTGGTGGGACCAAGAGAAGGGCCTCCCTGGCAGATCTCAAAGCCCGTGATGACTCATAGAAGGAGATGTGGTCTCAAAGATAGGTTGGACCCAAAGTGTTTAAGGCTTTAGAAGTAATAACCAGCACATTGAATTGATCCCAGACACTTGTTGGAAGCTAGTCAAGATGCTTTAATAGGGGCATAGTGTGTTCCCTATGCTTAGCTCCAGTTAGCTACCTGACTGCCAATCTTTGCACTAACTGCAGCTTCCTAGCCATCTTCAAAGGCAGCCCCACGTAGAGTGCATTACAGTAGTCCATTCTGGATGTGTGGACCAATGTGGCCAAGTCAGGCTTTTAGAGGTACAGTCACAGCTGGCACAGCAGTTTTAACTGTGCCAGGGTCCTCCCTCCCACCACTGACACCTGAGTTTCTAAGTGTCAATGCAGAGTCCAGGAGGACCCACAGACTGTCGACGTGTGTCCTCAGGATAAGTGTAACCCTATCAAGCACAGGTTGCCACCCTATATCCCGATCAGCATTGTGACTGACCAGGAGAACCTCTGTCTTGTATGGATTAAGTCTCCATTTGTTTGCCCTAATCCAGTCCATCACAACTGCCACACACCAATCTTTTTTGGAATGAGGTGGGAAAGAGTAGTAAAGTTGTGTGTAATCTGTGTAGAGAAGTCATGTAACCCTTCCCTGTGGTGTGTACCTGTGGTGTGTACCTTGCTTTACTATGCAATGGCCATTAAGTTAGCCCTTAATGTTTTTTTAGATTCATGAAACATTTTGGGTGTTAATAAAACTATTATATAAACAAAACTTTCCCCTTCTTTAAATCGTTATTTAAGCTTCCATACTCTGTTGATGTATACTATACAGCAGTGTCAGGATGTTTTTGCAGTATTCTTTTCATTTTGTCAGCAAACTGTGACTTCAGGTTGTTTAAGTTCTCACTTGCCATTGAATAGAGACCACTTTTACTGCTAGAGTTCAACCAGGATTCAAAAAATAGTCTACAAAGTGATGACAAGTCTTCGGCACTAAGCTGCTTAGACTCGCTAGCTTCCCGAGTCGTTAAGGAGAATAAAGATTTCCTTTTTAAAAAATACTGAACAACTTGCAAAACTTGAGTTCTAATGAAACCATCACTTGTATGTCAGCTTTTTAGAGTCAGGTTCACTTTCTTCTTTTTCATGGCTGGTTTATTACAGAGGCATTGTCTTCTTAATGCATCCTGAATGCATTAGGAACAAGAAAGGGGGAGGAATGGATGCTTGAACATGATTGGTGAGATGTGCCGAAATCGGAGAGACAGATTCATGAAAAGCAGAAACTCTCAGCGGTGAAGTTATCCGCAGATCAAAAATATTAGCGATTAAAAGTATACCTTCCTCTTTCTGAGTACGTTGGTTTCTTGCATCTCCTCTTTCATTAAGAACAGGAGCTGTGGGCATTGGGGACCAACTGTGCTTTTGAAGAATACTCAAAGGATGGTGGAAAGGAAAGTACATCTCATTTTCAAAGGTACAACTGGTGCACAGAGACATGTACCCAATTAATGTACACTTATTTGGACTGATAGTTAAATTAACATCATACTTCCCCTACTCAAAAGAATCCGCAAATAGTTTGGCTTAAAGCAAGGCTAAATGGACCACTTTGGAATACATCAAATATGGCAGGATCATAGAGTTGAAAGAGACTACAAGGCCCATCCAATCCAACCCCCTTCTACCATGCAGGAACACAGAATCAAAGCACTCCTGACAGATGGCCATCCAGCCTCTGCTTAAAAACCTCCAGAGGAGACTCCACTGGACTCGGAGGTAGCATATTCCATTCCCAAACAGCTCTTACCATCAGTAAGTTCTTCCTAATGTTTAGGTGGAATCTCTTTTCTTGCAGTTTGAATTCTTAGCTCAATTGTGTCCTAGTTTCCAGAGCAACAGAAAACAAGCTTGCCTCCCCCCCCCCACAGCATTCTTCAAAATGGCTCCTATGTCCCCTCCCAGTCTTCTCTTCTCCAAGCTAAACATACCCAGATCCCAAAGCCATTCTTCAAAGAACGTGGTTGGAAAACCTTTGATCATCCTGGTTTCCCTTCTCTGGCTTGTCAATATCCTTCTTGAATTGTGGGGCCCAAAACAAGGTTATTCCAGGTGAGGTCTGACTAAAGAAGAATAGAGTGGGACTATGACTTCCGTCTATCTCAACGCTATACTCCTATTGATGCAACCTAGAATTGTATTGGCTTTTTAAACTGCCACATCACACAGTTAATTCATGTTCATTGTCCTGGCTTTCGGTGGGGGCCCAGATCCATTTTTTCGGAGCCTCCCAAAATTAGGAAGGCAGATATCTGTTTTTGCTCTGGGGTGCCAAAAGAGCCATTTCCTATCGGGCCATTAGGGGTGGAGCTCTCCTTCCCATCATTTTAGGCATTTAAGCTGTTTTTACTCTAAAGGAGAGACAGCTGCAGACAGGCACATACTTTAAAGAGACTTCTTACCTGTTTCTACTCTAGTGGAGAGCTGCTCGTCTGCAGGCAGGCACCCATGCTTTCTGTCCCAGGACTTCATGCTCCACACACTCTTTCCATGGCAAGGATGAAAATTCTGTTTCTTACTCTAGAGGAGAGGTGCTCGGCTGTAGGCAGGCATGTGTGCTTTCTTTCCCAGGCTGTGCCACACTGACAGCCATGCATGTGCTCTTTCCAGGGCATTTTAAGGAGGCTTCTCACTTCCAAGAAAGGAAGAGTGATGACCTCCTGGAAGAAGAGAGTAGTTTTCAGGGAATTGAAGTTTTCTTTTTGTTTGCTGGTGATTTATTAAAAAAAAGATTAACTTGTGATACTGAAAAGCAGAGGAGGAGCTGAGATCGGCTCCTGCTTGTTTTCGTGTTGGGCAGGTTTTCCTACTGGGAGGGTCCTTACCGTTACAAGCTCCTGAAGTACAAAAGGTATCAAAGAAATGGAGGAAATGGAAGAAACAAATTCCGCACACAAGTCTAATATTCAGCTTGTGGCAGACTGCATCAAAGCTACAAATAATCCAAAGATTCAGGCAGACTCCAGTGAATCTCCCAAATTTGTTTAAGCTGGGTCACAGTTAGTTTAAAGCCAAAAAATGTGGGGCACTCACTGGACGTTGCTTTGCAAAAAGGATTATCAGTCAAACAGTCATAATGTGTCTGGATTTTTTTTGCCTGTGTAGATAAACTCAATTGTTTTCCCCCTCTTTATCTTTCTCCTGCTCATTCCTCTCCTTCACCACTTTATTTGGGTGTTGTAGCAGAGAGATCTGGGAAACATAGTTTCCCTAAGTGCTCCTTGAGGCCGATTCTTCTGGCATCCTATTGGATTTTTTATGCACATGTTCCTATACATACAATTGTACTTTTGGGGCCATGGCATTATGTCGATATTCAGTTTAATGAAGCATTTAGTGAAAGATTGAAGGCACTGATGTGTAATGGCATACCACCCAAGAAGTCTAACCAGTTTGTCAGGGACAGTCTCAATTAACCTTCTGCCATTCCAATTTTTCATCTGCTTTTAAAACATTCCAGTTTTTCTCTGCACTAAATATATTTCATTTGCTGGAAACTTGAGTTCAAAAGAAGTTTGCACTCTATAAACTCATTAATGGGGAAAGGAGGCGGAATCTTTCCCTTCCCAATGTTCTCAGGCAAAAGCAAACTTCAGTCTCCGCTAAATTGCCTTTTCTTCCTCATTAATAATTTTTACAGTCTTGGCCAGGCTCTGATGCTGCTCTGCCACACATCTCCTTGTTTTCAGCTATGAAATGTTGGTGGATTTTTAAATCTGCCAGAATAATGTCTTTGAGACCAGGATTCACATCCCTATTTAGCCAAGGGAAGCCACTGGTTGACCTTGGGCAAGTTACGCTCTCTCAGCTTCAAAGGAAAGCAAAAGCAACCCCACTCTGAAAAAATATTGCCAAGAAAACCTCATGGTAATTTCATTTTAGGGTCGCCATGAGTCAGAAATGACTTGAAGGCACACAACAGTGAGGATTATCTAACAGTTACATTGTCTGAACTTCACTTACACAACTGTGAACTGAATATGGATATATTGACCATAGGTAAGGGAACATGTTTATGCATTACACACCCACAGCATGCCAGCAATTTCCATAAATCAGTTTTGCAAATTAGATTTTTTTCTCAGTGAAAAAGAAAAAAAAAGTCTTAGTTTTGTCCTCTCTTGCAAGAAATAGACCAGTAGGAATTTATATTTTTATACTTGACTTAATTAGGCAGATTATCACACAACAGCGTGTGAAAACTTCTCACCCCCGTATTTAATTTGGGCCACTTTCCTGGCAAAATACATTGCTGCTGTTTATAGGGAGAATTCTAACAAGCTTCAAGACACATACATTTGCTGCCTTTCACCCTTTCAACAATATTTATTTTTGGTTATCTTCTGCATGTCTCCTCCAGGCAGTTTGCCCAAGATAATCAGTTTGACAAACTCATCTGGCACCTTCTGAATCAGAGATGTTGACTGCTAGGGATGAAAGCAAGTGTCTTATTTTTCTAGCTCTGGGATACGGTGTTCCAAGTAAGCATTTGGATATAAGCAGAGGATATATTGTAGGGTTTGGCAACATCAAAAGGGACGGGGTCCCATTTCACCCATTTCTCAATTCCTTCCCCCAGGCTGTGGCATCCCAGAAAGCTCCAAATATTTCTACCTTCATCTGAGTCATTCTCAAAATGGCATCTGGAAGTGGAATTAAGTCACTATTTTGAGAGGAGCTTTGGCAAAGATGGAATGATAAAGAGATTTTGGGGGCTTTTTGTATAAGGCTAGGGTTCTTTTGTTTTTTATAGGGGCTTACATTTTAAATAAGTACTGATATATTAGGCACTTTTATTGCATTTTAGTTGTTTAACTTTTCAGGGTGCTTGTGTCTTTATGTGTAATTATGTTTTATTTGAATATTAGTATTTTTCTTTTCTAATTGAGTCTACTGATGTTATTTTGTATTGTTTTGATTTGTATGCTTTTGATGACTATGACATTGAATGCTTGCCTTTTTGTGTGTAAACATCTCTAAGTCCCCTTGGGGAGAGAAGGTGGTTTATACATAAAGTATGTATGTATGTATTATTATTATTATTATTTTGCATGGCAATGTAGGGTTGCCTTTGAAGACTGTTCAGAAGTTTCTAGTGGTCCAATGGGTGGCAGCCAAGATTGCTCACCGGAGCAGCATACAGGGAACATACAACCCCCCTGTTATGTCAGCTCCGCTGGTTGCCAGTCTGCTACCAAGCACAATTCAAAGTGCTGGCTTTGACCTATAAAGCCCTAAACAGTTCTGGCCTAGCTTATCTGTCTGAATGTATCTCCCTATATGATCCACCTCAGAGGTTAAGATCGTCTGGGGAGGCCCTCCTCTTGGTCCCACCTCCTTCGCAGGTGCGGTTGGTAGGAGCAAGAGACAGGGTATTTTTGGTGGTATCCCTTCTGCTCTGGAACTCCTTCCCCAGAAAAATCAGATTAGCACCCTCCTTTGTGACCTTCAGGACAAAACTAAAAACATGATTTTAGTTTGCATAACTATTTGGATTGCATAATTTTAATGATGTTTTAATGTTTCATGTTTTAAACTGTTTGGATTTTAATGTATTTCAATGCTTATTTTATTGATATGTATCTGTATGACATCAAATTGTTGCATTTTGTAAGTCTGATCTGAGTCCCCTTCAGGGTGAGAAGGGTGGGGTACATATGTGGTAAATAAATAAATGAATTTTACGTTGAGAAAATGGCTGAAAATTGCATTAAAAGTGCATTGGAAAACTAGTATAGGGTTTCTAGGGTGCACTTTGTCCACTCCAACATAGTGGAACCAGAAGCTCTGCTCTCTAGGTGCATTCAACCAAATACTGATTCATGCAGGCATTTATGTGGGTTTCTGACATGACCACCTTTCTTTCCCCAACTAGATATTCTGCAAAATATTCTCCTACCAATATATCCTGAAGGAATTATTCTTTGCAGCCATTTGCATGGCACTTCTGTGCAAAAACCCAAGAATATTTGTACAGAAAACAGAGTTTGTGTAAAGAAAACAAATTTTTCTGCACATAAAATTCTGGCTTTTTTTTTGGCAGACAAAAGCCACCCTGTTATTCTTACTCAAACTAATGCCATGCAATGCTTTGGGATGGGAGAATACAAGAAGAAAAATATTCATTTTCTCAGACAATGAGTAGATTATTCATCCCAGCAAAGGAGGATAAATAAGTAAAGGTTTTCATGCTTGCTACTATACAGTATAGCGTGAAGACACAGCTAGGCATAAGACTGTGAAACCCTAACCTCTGTTTCCATTATTTTTAATAGTAGCAAGATTTTCTAACTGTGCTTCAGTTTGCAGTGCTTTTCTTTGAAAAGGAGTAGGGAAATTAACAAGAACCCATCAGCAGAGATACATTGAGCCACAAAAACAAAACTTGGAAACCCCTCCAGCTAGCAAGGCGCTGGCAAGAGTAGGTCAAAGGAAAACCCCAACAACTCCTCCCCACAAAACCTAGAGACCTGACCCTGGCCAAATGAAGCATTTTTATACAACATTGAACTTGAAGCTACATGGGATTTCTTTTGTCTTGGATTCAGGACAAAGCTTCCAAAGAGTTAACATTTTCACAAAACTATATCTGCTTCATTTGCCGTTTGAGCTGCTGTGGGGCATCAGCCTAATCTCTTGATCATTTCTGATACTCTTTTCAAAAGTCCTTCTGCACGGCTTCTTCCACAAATAGAATATGTTTCCTCTCATTTTGTTCTCTATTTTCTTTTATCCAGAGGGAAGACAGAGAGCAATGGTTCGTGGCTACATGGAAATAGTATTTTTCCCCTGTAACTGCTATCTAATCAATTTTAACTTATGGTAACTTTATGAAAGAAAGACCTGCAAGTCATCTTATCCTCAACACCCCTGCTCAGGTCTTGAAATGGCAGGATACCAATGTCTTCCTAGATGGAGTCTATTTATATCAGTGGTTCCCAACCTTTTTTTGACCAGATACCACTTGACCAGGGACCCCTTTGACCAGGGACCCCTCTCCAACATTAGTACCACAAATGTTACAAATCAGTTTTTGATCAACTTTAGATTTGGTTTGGTTATTTGGGGTGCCGATTCAGAAAATTGCATTGAATAGACCACATCAGCTCTAGTTTCTGATACAGAACATATTCCATCCAGTAGTTGCCATCTGCTCATCCACAGAATACCATATTTAGTAATCTAGAGCTGATGAGGTAGTAGTACCCTTTCATAGGTAGTCAACCTCTCTCCTCCTGACATCCCCATTGCCTCAGCACTATAAGAAGGTTTTGCTAGACCAGTCACTCTCATTGCCATGTGATTTTGAGGCAACGGTGTAATAATGGTGAGGCCACAGACCATATCTTTGTTCTTGTGGGCCACAGACTGGGAACCACTAATTTATCTGGAATGCAGTGTTCCCCTTTTACTATGGTTTTAACAAGAAATATTGGGGTTTTAAAGTTAGTCATATTTCCTCATGATATGACCAAAGTATGACAATCTCTGCTTAGTCACCTTGGCTTCTAGGATAGTTCAGGTTTGATTTGCTCTCAGACCCATTTATTGTTTTCCCCTCCATAGTACTCTTTTCTAGAATCACATATCATATGACTTGGTTTTCTTTCTATCTGCAGCTTTCACAACCAGACCGAGAAAGAGAAAATAGGATGGTTTGGACATGCCCAATGTTAGCATTCAATGATATACCTTGAGATTTCAGGATTTTGTCGAGATCCATCATTTTTCTGATTTTGTGACTGCAGTCTCCATTCTGATTAATGATTGAGCGAAATCATGAACTATTTCAACATGTACATTAAAGTCTTCACTACCAAACACACACATACTTTGCCTGCAAGAATAAAGAAAATGTGTATAATGAGTGAGGCAAAAAATGTACCAATTCACATCCCATTTTTCCATATTTGCCATCATTTCATAAGTGAGGAGTAGGACATATGTGGTCAAGTCATCTCAGGATGTGATCAAGATGTGAAGATTCTTTCTTAACGAAGAAGGACATGCAGGATGGGAGAGGCTGTTGCCATTTGCTTTTGCCTGAGCCTATTGGGAGAGAAAGATTCCATGGAGATAATGGAGTTCAAGCTACCTTTGAACCCAGTTTGCAGCAACTGAAGTAAGCTGAGAACAAAGAAGGAAAGTGGGAGAAGCATAGCGAGACTGGGATATTTGCAACAAATGGGATGACAGAATACTGGGTTGTTGTAGGTTTTTCAGGCTGTATGGCCATGTTTTAGAACAGTGGTTCTCAAAGTGGGCAGTATCGCCCCCTGGTGGGCAGTGAGGCATTCTAGGGGGCGCTAGAAGGCTCAGGTGAATTTGGGGGGCACTGAACCCCTGCAAGGGGTCTGTGGTGAGTCAGGGCCCCCCGCAGGGCCTGCCCCCTGCCTCCAAGGGAAGCGCGAGGCTCATTCCTGCCCCGCAGGCTCCCGACTGAATTGGTTGAAGGTACTGCAAATCCTATCATCCGTTGTCCATACTCCCCCAAACATATTGTTTTTGTGATTAATCACTATGCTTTAGTTATGTTCAATTTGTAACAATGAAAATATATCCTGCATATTAGATATTTGCATTAGAAGTCGTAAGAGTAGTAAAATTATTTATGAAGTAGCAGCGAAAATATGGTTAGGGGTCACCACAACATGAGGAACCTTATTTAGGGGTCACAGCATTAGAAAGGTTGATAACCAATGCATTAATACATATATCTTTCTGCTTAATTGCTATTAATATTTTTTTAAAAATTAATTTCTAGGGCGCTGAGTAAAAAAAATTCTGGAAAGGGGGCAGTAGGCCAAAAAGTTTGGGAACCACTGCTCTAGAAGCATTCTCTCTTGATGTTTTGCCTGCATCTGTGACAAGCATCCTCAGAGGTTGTGAGGATGCTTGCCACAGCTGTAGGCAAAACGTCAGGAGAGAATGATCCTAGAACATGGCTATACAACCTGAAAAACCTACAGCAACCCAGTGATTCCAACCATGAAAGCCTTCTACAATAGAGGATTGATTTGGATCTCCCTGTCAAATTGGGACAGGGAAGTTATGCCTTCTTCCAAATCAGTAATATGGCTTTTAGTTCAGGACTTTTGCAATGATGATGTTATTTACAACTTCCTCCATCCCTCACTATTGGCTATGAGGTAGGGTTGATGGGACTTGTAATCCAACAATAACAAACCCTCACTGCTTTAGAATGGTACTAAATATTCTGTTTGTTGTTCATTCGTGCAGTCGCTTCTGACTCTTCATGACCTCATGGACCAGCCTACGCCAGAGTTCCCTGTCAGCCGTGGCCACCCCAGTTCCTTCAAAGTCAAGTCAGTCACTTCAAGGATACCTTTAATCAATTTTGCCCTTGGTCTGCCCCCCTTTCTTTTTCCTTCCATTTTCCCCGGCATCATTCTTTTCTCTAAGCTTTCCTGTCTTCTCGTATGTAGCCAAAGTACTTCGTTTTTGCCCCTAATATCCCTCCTTTCCTCCAATGAGCAGTCGGGCTTTATTTCCTGAAGTATGGGCTGGCTGGATTTTCTCACGGTCCAAGACACTCTCAGCATTTCCCTCCCACACCACAGTTTAAAAGCCTTTCTTGTGGTCCAGCTCTCACATCCATAGGTTACTATGGGGAACTACATATTCTATATAGTCATATATTATTTTTCCCTTCCTTTATCTCTCCCCTCCTCTTCTTGCCTTTCCTCGTTTTTGCCTCTCTGATTAAATTCTAGGTTGTTTTCCTGGACGATGCTGATGACGACAGTGATGACGGTGCTGATTGCAAATTTTTCTAAGCTTCATTTATGTACTTTGTGGAGATACGTGAACCTTGTTCACCAACCAATCCTTTGAAGATTCCTTCCCCATTCCTTGATGTCAATCAAATTGCATTATATTTGCCTTGAACAGAAAATACTTACATGAGTGTATGTTTACTCTAAAAATAACAGAATAAGGTAAGCATGATAAAAGAAGATCTTGTACAAGTATTGTGATTTTCTGGCGAGTTGTGCGTTTGTGTTCCCCTCTCCTCCCAAGGGAAACTGCTTTCATTGCCCTGAAGATCCCCTGGTTGATATGCGTACCTTATCCCTGTATCACAATTTTTACAGTTTGCTTGCTTTCTATCTTTCTGTGAACCAGATGAGATATTTTCTCATGTTTTCCTCTGGGAATGAAAGTTTTATCTCACATTTCTGCAACCCAGCAACACATTTAAATTCACTGCCCCATCTTTTTTTAAACTTCAGATTTCTTGCACTTACTTCTCTTGGATATCAAGCTATTGAGACATCAGCTGGGGTCCAGCTGTTCACAGGCACAAATCCTATGGAAAAACTGACGGTAGTTTGGAGTGTGTGCTCACGCCTACATATATCAGAAGAGGCTGCCAACACTCTCAATAGGGATGCAATTCTTTGCATCCCAAAGGAAAGAAATAACTTGAACAATTTTCTTCCTCCTGTGAGAAAATCTTTGGAAGTCACAACAATTTTCAAAGCCTAGTCATGATTTGGGAGTTATAATCCTTTTTCTTCTCCTTTTCCTTCTCAAAGGAATCGAATAATTTTAACAACTTTCCTCCTGCTATGAGGAAAACCACACAAGCTTGTTCAAAATTTGGGACTTGGGTTAGTCCAAAATATTCACATGGTTGTTTTGCATAGAAAACAAAAGTTTCTGCAAAGGAAGCAACATTTTCTGTGTAAAAAATAATTTGACAGTATTTTCCGCACAATGTTCTATCAACTTTGTATGAATTGTGCACAGAATGAGTTCTGAATTGGGAAGGTTCTGTACAGTCTGGGATTCTTCTCATCAGGGTTTCTCAACCATAAAAAACTGTTTTTCATAATTATCAGGATAATATTTTTTTAATATTCATTCCTTCTTGATTGTATAATCTGGCCTTGGTGTATATTGCAGTGCCCCCTATAAGCAGAGTGGCTCCCCCCTCCCTACCAAATGGGGGAGGGAGAATTGGGAGAGCGGATCAGCAGAGCTATGTCTAACTATTTTCCTATAGTAGAGTGTACTTCAAAGACATAGAATCATAAAATCATAGAATCATTGAGTTGGAAAAAACCTCATGGGCCATCCAGTCCAACTCCCTGCCAAAATGCAGGAAAATCACATTCAAAGCACCCCCGACAGAAGGCAATCCAGCCTCTGTTTAAAAACCTCCAAAGAAGGTGCATCCACCACACTCCGGGGCAGAGAGTCCCACTGCTGAACAGCTCTCACAGTCAGGAAGTTCTTCCTAATGTTCAGGTGGAATCTCCTTTCCTGTAATTTGAAGCCATTATTCCATTGAATCCTAGTCTCCAGGGCAGCAGAAAGCAATCTTGCTCCCTTCTCCCTTTGACTTCCCCTCACCTCTTGATCCATGGCCCACATCATGTTTCCTCTCAGCCTTCTCTGCTTCAGGCTAAACATGCCCAGCTGTTTAAGCCGCTCCTCATAGGGCTTGTTCTCCAGACCCTTGATCATTTTAGTCACCCTCCTCTGGTCACATTACAGCTTGTCAACATCTCCCTTCAATTGCATCATCTACAAAACCTTTTGGAGGTCTTCCCAAGTTCACGCTTGTAATGCATAGCACAACAGAACAATAACTGAATACATCCATGTTGATCCCCCAACTCTTTGAGAACATGAGGTGGAAGACTGGAAAATGTTGCATTGGGAAAGGTAGCATTGGCAAGTGTTGTTATAAAAATTGGAAAGGTAGCATTGGGAGATGGAGTTATGGAAATATAGTTGAATGTGCACTCAGCCATCAACATTCACCAGATTAGAGACAAAGGAGCCTCTTGAAAATGGAAGAACACACATAATAATCTGCTAGGAATGTCTTGGTTCTCTAGCACAACTGTATGGTCAACTTTCACTGGAGGTTGGCAATGCAATTATTCTGGAAGACCTCAAGAGGTGTTATCTCTATAACTTTTTAGGTCTATGTGAATTACTCTATAGAATTGGATTTTGCCCGTAGGACCTATAATTTTTTAAAAATCAAATCCACAAATAATAAATTTTGCAAAAGTCAAATTGGCAAATGTGAAGTCCTGACTAGATATCCTTTGAAGTAGGATCACAAGCTGTTTGTTTAAATAACTAGGTTGTTGTAAGTTTTTTGGGCTGTATGGCCATGTCCAGAAGCATTCTCCCCTGATGTTTCACCTGCTTCTGGAACATGGCCATGCAGCTTGAAAAACTTACAGCAACCCAGTGATTCTGGCCATGAAAGCCTTCTACAAAACATTGTTCTGATAAGTCTTCGTGTTTCTCATAACTGGACAAAATTTCATATCCTGGATGTAAGGGATGTCCATTCCTGCTCTCCATGGGTTGATTACTCCCCTGTCCTCATTCTTACATGGGGACAGGAACTACACCACCTTCAGGCGGTATTCCTATGAATTCACAGATACTGAGTCTTTATCATGTGGGGAAGAGAGCAAATGAAACAAAACCTGGGTTTTGGCTGAATAGCTTGGAGGGAAAGCTTCAGTTCACATTTCAGAAGGGAACCCAATGATGTCAGAGAGCGCCCATGACCACTGAGCATAATCTGGCTCACAGCTAGTTGGGAATGAAGGAAGTGGCTTCACCTCCTAATCTGTCTTCCTTATATAATCAGCCCTTCACATTCATGGGGCTATGGCCATAGGGTCCCTGCAAAACTGTCTACCTCTAAAGCCCTTATCTAGGAGGCCCTGCTCTCGCTCCCGCCTACATCTCAGATGAGGCTGGTGGGGACGAGGGATAGGGCCTTCTCGGTGGTGGCTCCCCGCCTGTGGAATGCGCTTCCTATTGATGTACGATCCACCACATCCCTCCTGGCCTTCAGGAAAAAAGTAAAATCCTGGCTGTGGGACCAGGCATTCGTACACCAGCACAAGGCAGCATTTTAGATTGGTTTTAATGAAAGTGGGTGATTATGGCCAATGTTTTTATGGACTGAACATTGTTTTAATCCAGAGTGAATGTGTATGGTGCTAATGTAGTTGTATTTTAATGTATTTTTAATGTATTTTAATTGTTGAAGTGTTTTGGGGTTTATATTGTTATTATGTGGGCATCGAATTGTGCCATACTGTAAGCCGCTCTGAGTCCCCCCTTGGGGGTTGAGAAGAGCGAGGTAAAATCCCGAAATAAATAAATAATAAATAAATAAATAGGGAATCCTGCAAACACTAACTCTTAACACTGTTGACCATATTTTAACCCAAAAAGTGCATCACATATATTTCATGCATTTATATAGCATAACAAACTTTTTAAAGTTTCCTTTACATTTTTCTAGTCTATGCATGTCATCTGCAATTTTACACAGCAGGCTCAAAAACTCCCCCCGCCCCCAAATTCCCATTTCATTATTGATGTCAAACTCATGAATAATCACATATGCAAATGCTAAAGTCATGAAAGTCAGGTTCAGCAATACTTACATTCTTTCTTTTAACACAGACTCCTCAACTGCCTTCTTCTTTCTTATATTCCTTACTCCAAGCTCTCCTGTTAAATTAAATTTTTCTCATGGTCACTAGGGAGATAAGCCTTATGGTGGCTAATTGTGGAAGAGTGTACTGAAATAGCTTCACCTTGTTTTTAAAACTACCATAATTATTTCAGTTCTGTTAAAAATGTGTGGTTGTATAGTATGGTTGTATCTACAAAAGCTGGAGATGGACCCCTACAGCAACTGGTTGAAGTCTACATGGTCAAGACTGCTGGAAACCACATCCAACCCCACTGGATCATCACCTCACCTTCTGTGTCATGGCTGCTGCTACCAGCTGGCTTCATAGCACTCTGTCAGCTCCTTGCTACCACAGGTGACCCATTTGATATCAGCAGAATCATCCACGTGAGCAGGAAGAAGAAAGGGACTGACCTCTACACCCAGGGGCGGTCTTTGCCATTACGCGGCCTACGCAACCGCATAGAGCGCCATCTTGGACGCGGCGGGGTGGGGCGCCATCATGAGGCGCCGCGGCATCACCCACCCTGCTGCTGCTGCGCTGCATTGCCCTCCGCGGTTTCGCGTGCATGCGCAGTGCCTACGGAGCTCTCTTGAGGTCCGTAGGCACTGCGCATGTGCGCGGAGATTTACGTGCACATGCGCAGTGCCTACAGACCTCAAGAGAGCTCCATAGGCACTGCGCATGCGTGCGGAGATTTTCACGCACATGCCTAGTGCCTACGGAGTTCACTTGAGCTCCGTAGGCACTGGGTATGTGCGCGAAAACCTCCGGTAAGTCAGGGAAGGCGAGAGGGGCAGTGGAGAAGAGGGGGAGCCGAGTGAAAGGAGCCGGAGGAGCGGGGGGGAATAATGTTTGGGGGGCGCCAAAATAGTGTTCGCTTACAACTTAGAATTACCCTAGACCGCCCCTGTCTACACCTTTTTCCTGGTCACATGGGAGTCTATGCTATGCCAGATCAAGGCGCCCATAAAGGTCAAGAGGAGCAATAGTGGGCATGACCATTCTCATTTTGTTGCACCGTAGACCTGAAGGATCCCTCAGTAAACCGCTTGAGACCAGCCGTGATTAAATGCTTTATTTAGAATAAATGATAAGAGTAAAGAAGATAGAAATATAGTCCATTGATGCTCCCAAGCATCAGGGTATTGCAAAGCAATAGTCCAAAAGTAAAACAGGATCAAAATAGGTAAAGAGTCTTGATGCCCCAATGGGCTAAATCCAGAGATAAGTTCTTGGCACAAAGACTTGGCAAACAGAGTCCAAAGGCTGGAAGACCCAATGGCCCAGGCAGAGTTCCATGAAGACTTGGCTTGAAGCTATATGTTGGCGAGAGATGCCTCGAGCCAAAGGGAAGCAGCTTAAGTAGGTTTTTCCCCTTGAAGACGCAAGCTGCGTCGGAGCTTCTTCCCAGGCTCGCTTGTGGGGCTGGCCCCTCCCGGGCCTCTCGGCCGAGGCTAGAATGTAAGCTCATTAGTGAAGACACCTGGACTTTTGGGAGGCACCACCGCTTCGTGGTACCAGGCCTTCTTATCGGTCTGGGAATTAGAAGGGCTGCGGATGCCCTTGAACGCTTGGTGAACTAGAGGCCTCTGCAGCATCTTGCTTTCAGGCCTTTCAGGCCTCTCTGAGGCTTTGGATTTAACATGGCATGAGTCTTGCTGAGGGCTAGAGTCAGGCTGGGGCATGACACATTTTCTCTATGCAGAAATGGTGATAACGGTGATGTCCTCTGTGGACAGCAAACTGGTCCCAATTGGACCAATCCATTTCTCAACACTGCTCTGAAATGATGGAATAGTCCAGAATTTCAAACAACTTTTAGAGTCCCCCCCCCCTCAAACTTTTACTGAAGTTGGGCAAGGCTGGATTAACCCAGTTTAAGATTTTCACTAGAAGTGGAGGGACATCATGAAGACTAATCCAAGGTCCCATCTACAATGCCACATAATACAGTTGGAAACTGCATTCTATGGTCAATGTAAACTTACATAATGCCATTCAATGCAATTAAATGGCATTATATAAGTCTACATTGACCATAGGGTGCAGTTTCAAACTACATTATATGGCAGTTTAGATGGGGCCAGAGTGACCCCAGGTTTTAATGCCTTATGTAGACTATCCCTATGTTTAAAATATGATTTTTTTTAAAAAAAAAGAAAAATGGTTTTAATTGTTGTGTGTTGTATACTGTATTATGTGAGATCACTTGAGTGTTTCACTGGTGTAGAAAATGAATGAAATAGTATGGGCATGGTTGTAAAGATCAAGGGAAAGTGAACAAAAGTGGAATTGGTAGGTTTTTCTTCCTTGCTCCTGTCAGAGAAGGAAAAAAAGCATTCTAAGTAGTTTATTCCCCAATGTGCTTTTTCCTATGTGTGACTGACTATTTTTGTGTGCACATTCTGCCAATCCTAGGACTATTTGTCTTCAGGGAGAATCTCCAAAATAGAGTCGATCATCTATTCTTAACTGCCACACAATTTGTTATGTTGTACATAATATTTTGATGCGTCTTTTCTATGTAACATCAGGATGAGAAAAGGATAACCTGTTGGACCTGCTTTTGAGCCCCACAAACTTCCAAATACATTCCCAAAGGCTGTCAGGATTTGGCAAGATACCAAGTATGATAACATATCTAGGTGTCTAATGGCAAGGCCAAAATAACAAGGCAAGTTTAAGTGTCTGATGAAACCATGAGGTAATGCCAAAGCACCAGGGATGATGCAATACAATATTAGATTGCCTGGGCCTTGTATAAAGGCAAGACAACCAACATGGTGAGTGTTGGTGTTGTTGCTGGTTGTTGTTGGATGTTGGAGTAGAGATCTATGTTGGAGAATTTGCTGAGAATAAGAGAAGGAGAGAATGTTTGTGTCACTGAACTGCAAGATAAAAACCTTCCCAATTTTGGAACGAAACCTCTGCTGTTTGCCAGTACCTCCAAACTACTGTGATACTACTTACTAGGCATGAGAAAAAAGTTATGAAAATTAAATGATTTGGAAGAAATTTGTAAGAAATGCTACTTTTGAGTATTTCCGCATCTGGAACGCCAACCAGGAAGTGGACTTTCTTTATAGAACTTCGGGGGCCAGGATTTTCTTAAGTATCGTTATTAGGTCGTAAGGGGGGGGCACCCTCCTTCTCTCTCACCACCCTCCCGCCTCCCTTGCCAATAAGTATTATGGCAAGGGAAGCCCTAAACTCGCTCCTTCTTTCGGCTGGAAGCCTGGAAAAAATGTAAACAGAGAGGTTTACTCATGAGTAAATCCGCAAAGGAGGGCACTTTGGATGAAGTGCCCTCCTTTGTGGATTTACTTCTGAGTAAACCTCTCTGTTTACATTTTTCCAGACTTCCCTGCCCCTCCTGCCTGCCAGGATCTAAAGCATCAAAGAGTATTGGGGTACTTGCACACAACATGTATAAGTAATCCAACTGGTCATATACCTACATTCCATGCACATGCAATAATACAGCAGTAATAACAATGGATATAAGAAGAGGTAAAATTCAAACCGAAGTATTCTGACTGTGGTCCCTTCTCAAGCGGTGCAAACGGCTCTTCTCTATGAGCCCGGGAGGCAGCCTTTCCCGGGAAAAGCCAAAAGCCCGGGCACAGCGTTTGCTTGCTGCAGAATCCCGGGCTCATAGAGAAGAGCCTGTTTGCACCGCTTGAGGAGGGACCAGTCAGAATACTTCGGTTTGAATTTTACCTCTTCTTATACCCATTGTTATTACTGCTGTATTATTGCATGTGCATGGAATGTAGGTATATGACCAGTTGATTACTTATAATATTTAGGCACTTACTCTATAAGTTAGCATCCATTCTATTATACATTAGGTTGGTTTCTCACAGGATCTAAAGCGTGCCAAGCCTTGATGCGCTTTAGATCCTGGCAGGAGAGGAGGAGTGGACGGGCCCTCCCTGCCCCTTCTGCCTGCCAGGATCTGAAGCCTTGAAGAGGCTTCATGACGGGCCAACTTCAGCCCTCCAGGTGTTTTGGACTTCAACTCCCACCATTCCTCACAGCCTCAGGCCTCTTCCTTTTCCTCTCAGCCTGGGCAAACTTGGGCCCTCGCTTCCTCAGGATCAGGGTGAGAGAGAGGCAGCGAGGAGCGAGGGGGGGCTCCTCCTTTTTTTGCTGCTTCCAAGAATAGAATACCCCCCTCCCTTCCTCCTTCCTTCCCTCCCTCCTTCCTTCCCTCCTTCCTATTTGGAGAGTCCCATCTAGAATTCAGTGTGATTTATTCAAGTTTTGGCCTACAACTCCCAGAAATCCCAGCCAATTTACCAGCTGTTAGGATTTCTGGGAGTTGTAGGCCAAAACCATCTGGAATGCGCATGCGCTGGCATACGAACTACTAACGAATTTCGTTAGTAATTACGTTACATTTTAGAAATTTTTTGTAAGTCTTTCTATTACTAATAAAAAAATCCCCCATTAGATTTTCGATTCCCTATTTTTGGGTTCTAAACCATGCCTACTACTTACTTAAACCTAGCTTTCCTTGCTCATACAATGAGCACATCATACAATGAGCACAAGATATTACAAAGACTGCCTCTCACATGTTATACTATATTGCACACGTGTCAAACCCAAGGCCTGCTGTATCATTTTACCTTGCCCTCCAGATGCTGGACTACAACTCCTGTCTTCTTCCTCATTAGGCATCATGACTAGAGTTGATGGCAGTTGTGATGCAGTAACATCTGGAAGGCTGCAGTTTTTTCTGCTTCATCAGGAGAGAGAGGTTTGGATTTATACACAATGCTTGTGGATGTGATGCCTGACTTTAAAATTGCCTTTAATCTTTCCCTAACTCCAGAGCCACAAGTGCTGCTGGGTTGCAATTCCCATTATCCTCAGTATGCATGGCAGATAATCAAACGTGATGAGAGTTGTTATTCAACAATATCTGGGGACACAAACTAGTAAAAACAAAAGAGCACCAACTGCAATGTAAAAAACTTATGGATGGCCTTCTGTATCCATGGGTTCAACTGACTTTTGAAGGCAACAACAGTAATAATAATAACAACCATCATCATCTTTATTTATATTCCGTTCTATCTCCCCTAGAGGATTCAGAGCAGATTAGAGTATACACTTATATAAGCAAACATTCAATGCCTTTTATACAGTGAATGACATACAATACACAAACAAAGGCAAAGGTTTCCCTTTCCCTCTCTGGCATCTGGAGGTGATGCTCAACTATGGCCATGGGGAGGTGCTCTTGTTCCATTTTTCCATGTTGGGGAGCCCATTTTCTGTAGACCCTTTATGGTTGTGTTACATGGGCATATGTTGCTTTCCCGCCAAGGCAAAACATATTCATCTACTCACATTACATGTTTTTGAATTGTTAGGTTGGCAGAAGCTAGGGCTAACAGCAGGAGCTTACCCTGATCCATGGCTTCAAACTGCCAACCTTCTGGTCAGCAGTTTTTCTGCAGCTAGCAGTTTAACCTGCTGGACTATCATGGTTGTTATGGTCCTCAATGAAAATGAGTTTGGCATCCCTGCCAAATTGGCACAATTTGTAGATAGTTTTTGTTTGGAATCCATGCAGACAGTCCTCTAAATGCATGAAAACACAAGAAATCAGTTCCAGAATACTAGAACCCACAAATCCTTCATTTTATCAGAACCCTTTCAAAATATCTCTTCTGGTATTGAGAGGATCACAGTTTTGGAGACAAATAAAAGTATCTTGGTGCAGGAGGTATTAGATGGAATAATTAATTAATTTTCTGTAGACCCTTTATGGTTGTGTTACATGGGCATATGTTGCTTTCCCGCCAAGGCAAAACATATTCATCTACTCACATTACATGTTTTTGAATTGTTAGGTTGGCAGAAGCTAGGGCTAACAGCAGGAGCTTACCCTGATCCACGGCTTCAAACTGCCAACCTTCTGGTCAGCAGTTTTTCTGCAGCTAGCAGTTTAACCTATTATGAAATTAATTATTTCATGCACTTTTACCCCACCCTTCTCCCCCCAAAGGGGGACTCAGGGCGGCCTCACACAAGCACCATACGATTCTGTCAATAAGTAAACAATTTGAAGTATAATTAAAGCATTAAAATGATTAAAACATTAAAAACCATTCAGACACATTGTATAATTCATTGGACAGTAGATTATACATGCTGGTAAAACTAAATCTAAGTCTAGACAGATTCAATGTCGTAAATATCCTAAGTCTTCTTTCCAATTGCCGCTATCTATTAATCAAACGCCTGGTCCCAGAGTCAAGTCTTCACTTGTCTTCTAAAGGACAGGGGGGAGGTGGCCAACCTGATGTCCCTGGGGAAAGAATTCCACAGATGGGGGGGAGGGGCACTGCCAAGAAGGCCCTACCTCTCGTCCCCACCAACCATGTTTGCAATATTACCACTAGTCACTACATAGTTGTCCATGCTTGAAATGATACGTTAACAATGGTCATATCTAGAAAGTAAAAAAAGGTTTCCGGAATTATCAAGACTTTATTTTATTTCATTTCACTTCATTTTAGTTTTTTGAAATATTCTGGGGTTTCTTTGCCCATCCCTCCCTTGTGTCTGGCAACATTGATTGAATCCCTTTTAGCCATTATTGAGGAATTTTAGTTCTAGTGATGCAGTGCTTTAGCAATACTACATTAGTTAAATATTAGGGTCATTTTGTTTTATTGCTAAGACCCTTTTGCCCCAGCATGCTGGGGCGAGAGGCATTTGCCCCCCCCTGACTCCGATTGGAGTCAAGAAGGTTCGGCCGAACCTTCTAGGCTGGGGGCGTGGCCTCTAGGAAGGCCAACCCCCGTCAGGCCAGTCTGCGCCTGATTGCCTGGGAGCAGGACGCTTGTTTGCTCCGCTCGTGCAATCAGGCCTACTGGTTTTGGAGACAACGAGGGACGACGTGGTCAGCGGTTAGAGATGGCACCGAAGAAGAATGTGGGGGGCCCCAAGGGGAAGGGACCAGCCAGGAAGACCCCGAGAAGCGACCCCTACCCTCTCCTGGATCATCGGACGACGAGGGCGTCTCGGCTGCTAGCCTGAAGGCCCTGTTGGCCAGGGTGGAGGAGTTGGAGAGAGGGAGGGGGCGGCCCGCGCGGGCGGGGGAGGTTAGGCCAGCGCGGGGGGCAAGCAGGGATCTGCTTTTTAAGAGCATCTTGTCCCGTGTCGCTTCTTTAGAGGCTGAGCGCGAAACGGCAGGTCCGACGTGCGAGGGAGCTGTCCTGTCTGACACGGTGGTGGCGCAGGCGAGCACGGTGGAGGCGAACGACCAGGCTGCTAGTGGGGAGGCGAGTCCGGCGGCAGTTCCGGTGCGGGGTCCTGCATCAGCGCCGGTTTCGACATCTTCGCCTGTGGAACATCCATCCGCGGTCCCGGGTCCATCAGCAGCAGCAGGTATGGAGGCTGGGCCGGTATGGCCATGGGATAGCTCGCAGGCGCAAACAGTGTCCCCCAGGCTTCGGTGGCGGGTCCGGGGGGGAGGTGGGGTGTTTTCCTCACCAGTTTGTGTACCGGGGGAGGCTGCTCAGGTGGAGCAAACCTCGGCGGTGGTTCACAACCTTACCGTTGGGTCAGCGGCCCTTTCTCCAGCCAACCAGGTAGTGGCTATTTCATTGGAAGCGGCTAGGACTGGTGAGTCCAGCCAGTACTGGGGGCACAGACAAGTGGACGGTGCCCGTTCTGGCCCCAGCGACTAACGCGGAGCTGGGTGCGCATTTGGCTCCTAAGACCTTGGAAAAGATCTTGAGGAATGAATTTGTGGATTTGTTTACCCTATTTTACAGGGAGTTAGACAAAAAAGAGAAAGAGGAGCTTGATGACGAAGGCAAGGAAAAGTTAAAAAAGAGAAAAGTAGAGCACAACTGGGAGAACTGGTTGGCCTGCTATACTATTTATGCAGGAATTTTGGTTGAGGCCCACCCATATAGGGCGAAGGCTCTGTTCAAGTATCAAAATTTGATTTATGGGGCGCACTTGAGGTTCGCGGGCAAGGCATGGTTGGAGTACGATCGGCGTTTTCGTGCTCTGGCGGCTTTGGACCCTAAAAAACGGTGGGACCTAATTGACGATCAGTTGTGGCTCCAGGTGATGAATGCGGCGAAGGCTGTGCCCGGGGAGCCCGCGGATAGTAGGCACTTAGTTCAGAATTTTAAAACCGGGCAGCCCTTTCGTCAAGCGCCCCTGACAGGGCAGTTTCAGAAACAGAAGCTCCTTTGTTGGGAATTCTCTGCTCATGGGACCTACACAAATTCTCACACACTTGTTCCATCTGTTCAGGGAACCACTCCGCAAAACACTGCAATAGGGGAAAGCCTGGAAAGGGCAATGCCCGAGAGGGGCAATTTGGGAGGAAGGGAGGGGCCCAGTCACCCCTTCCCAAAGGGCCCCAGCCCAGTTAAGCTGGGCCCGCTAGGCCAGTGGCTGAAGAGTTACCCGAAGAGGGATGCGGCGGCTTACCTGCTTAGCGGTTTTACCTTCGGTTTTCACATTCCAGCCCAAGGTCCTAGGATGCCACGTCTGTCACCTAATCTTAAATCTTTAATCGGGATGGAAGACGTGGTACAGCGAAAGATTAGGAAAGAGCTGGAGGAAGGGAGAGTTATTGGTCCATTTGTTTCGCCTCCCACTTCCCAGTTAAGAGTTTCCCCGTTGGGAATTGTTCCAAAAAAGGCCCCTGGTGAGTATCGCCTCATTCATCATCTGTCCTACCCCAGGGGCAGTTCTGTGAATGACGCGATACCCGATGACCTGTGCACAGTGCACTACACGTCTTTTGATGCGGCCGTGCGGCTAGTAAAACGTTATGGGCCGGGAGCCGAATTGGCCAAATGTGATATCAAATCTGCATTTTGACCTCCTTGGCTTTCGATTTAAAGGTCTTTTTTACATTAATCGAGCATTGCCCATGGGCTGCTCAGTGTCGTGCGCCGCATTCGAGTCGTTTAGTACATTTTTGGAGTGGGTGGTCAAGACCGACTCGGGCCTTCAGGGTGTGGTGCACTACCTAGATGATTTCCTTTTCGTGGGACGTTTTGTGTCAGGCGAGTGCAAGGCACTGTTATCTGCCTTTCAACGCCTGACGTGAGAGCTGGGTGTGTCACTAGCCAACGAGAAGACCGAGGGTCTGAGTTCGGTGCTTACATTCTTAGGAGTTGAGTTGGATACGGTGAACCAACATTCCAGGCTGCCACCAGCTAAGGTTGCGGATCTGAAGCATAGATTGGAGCAATTCTTACTGAAGAGTAAAGCCACATTGAGGGACTTCCAGGAATTGATAGGCCATCTAAATTTCGCGTGTAAGGTGGTGGCCCCGGGCAGGGCTTTCCTGCGGAGGCTGTGCGATGCTATCTCCGGCACAGTCTCGCCACATCACCACATTAGGGTGACCCGCACTATAAAGGCGGATCTGGAAATTTGGCTTAGCTTCATTAAAAATTTTAATGGCATCTCGTTTTGGCGCCAGAATTTGTTGTTAAAAAATGCGATGCAAGTGGCGTCAGATGCTTCGGGCTCTTTGGGCTTCGGAGTTTATTTCAACGGTCAATGGTGCGCAGAGCGATGGCCCAGTGATTGGCATAATGTGGGCATCACGGCGGACCTTACATTCCTGGAATTTTTCCCAATATTGGTAGCTGTTCACATCTGGGCCGGTAGGTTTACCAACTCCTCTGTCCACTTCTGGTGTGACAACATGGCCACGGTGCAGGTCATCAATAATTGACTTCCCGATCAGTTAGGGTGATGGGGGCCTTGAGGTGGTTTACGTTGCACTGTTTAAAGTTAAACATTCTGTTCCGAGCATTCCACATTGCGGGGCTAGATAATTCATTGGCCGACGCTCTGTCTCGTATGCAGATGGAGCGCTTCAGGCAACTAGCGCCCACCGCAGACAAGCGCCCGAAACGCATGTCAGACCATCTTTGGCAGGTTGGAGTGATGAGGTAGCGGTTGGCATGTCGCTGGCGCTAGCTCCAAGCTCCCGGAGAGGCTACTTCAGGGCCGTAAAAGATTTCGCTGAATTCAGGGAGTACTACAGTTTACCTAAGTCCTTCCTGGTGCCCTATGACCACGTTGCGCAGTTTTGCGTATACAACAGGAGGCGGGGGTTGGCAGTCCATTCCATTCATGTAAAGCTGTCGGCGCTGGCCTACTAGCTGAAGGCGCAGGGCATGGCTGACCCCACAAATGATTTTCGCCTGCATAAACTTATGGCAGGGTGGTCAAAGCAAAGCGGTAGGGTCATGGATACGAGGGAGCCTTTGACGCCAGGCATTTTAAAAGGGCTTGGGCAACTGTGGGCCTCCGTTTGCGATTCCGAATACGAACAGGCTTTATTCCACTCGGCTGCCTTGACTGCCTTTTTCGGTGCATTTAGAGTGAGTGAGTTGGTGGCGTCATCCAAAACCGATTCCTCACACCGAGCTTTCTTGGTTTCTGACATAAGATTGACCCCTGATATGTTAGAGTTGATGGTCAGGTCATCAAAGACTGATCAAGCTGCCAAGGGCTCACTGGTCAGGCTTAGTAGAGCCAGTGATGTGGAGCTGTGCCCAGTGTTAGCTATGTCACGCTATCTTACACTCCGGGGCCCGGCTGCGGGTTATTTATTTTGTCATCAGGGTGGGACGCCACTATCAAAATTTCAATTTTGGGCAGTCACTAAAAAGGCCCTGAAACTTTTAGGTTTGGAGGGCATGCAATTCGGAGCCCATTCCTTTAGGATTGGAGCGGCGTCATCGGCCACCGCAATGGGATATGATGCTGGGACCATTATGGTTTTGGGGAGGTGGCGTTCGGGGGCTTACAAGGGATACGTGCGTAATGTTAGGTTGTAAGCCTTTGTGATGCTGTTCACGATTTTTGTCTCATTGCAGGTCCAGTGCGGTCGGAGAGGAAGAGAGTCCTGATTTGCGGCCATAGTTACATCTATTGGGCTGAGTAGGCAGCTCTCGATTCCCCCGTCGGCCAACATCTGGGCATGAGTACCATTGCTAGTGTGCAATGGATGGGCAGACGTGGTCTGCGGTGGGATGGGTTGTGTCCCATGTTATTTCGAGGCAGGGGTGTGTTGCCCCCTGATGTGATCGTTATCCACCTTGGTGGTAACGATTTGGGCCTGTTGACGGGCAAAGCCTTGTTTTTGCAAGCCAGGGCTGATCTTTTCACGATTTGGAGGACATGGCCCGGAGTCCACGTGGTGTGGTCTGAAATCACAACACGGATGTGGTGGCCTGGGGGTGGGGACCCCAAGTTGTTGGAGAAGGCACGAAAGAGGGTGAACCGGGCCATGCGCACGGTGGTTACTTCAGGGAATGGTTCCTACATGGAGCATAGATTCATTCATCCGGCCAATCAAATTGTTTTTAGAAATGATGGGGTTCACTTGTCAGATGAAGGCAACCATTTGTTTTAAGCAGATTTGAGCGAGGGCATTGCAAGGGTGTTAGAAGAGAGGTGGGGATGGAGGCAAGATGGACATCTACCTCCAGTCTGTGGCGGTGATTAGAGAGGGAAATGCCATATTCGGTGTACACCGAGGCACCCCCATCAGGGGTGAGGGCCAGTTAGTTATGTATGCACCCTAAAGTTATGGTTGATGGGTGAAGTTCAGTTATGGCCCTGGAATGAGAAGAGGCTCTTCTCCGCTGTGGGAGAATGGGCCTCCTACTCATTTCCCTCATTAGGCTGTCCTGGTTGATTAATCGGGCAATCTTGGTGTTTCGCCCGCAAATTGAATGAGATTGATTACATCTGATTGAAATTGATTCCTGACACCCTTGAGATTAGTTGAGGTGAATTTAAATAGGCAAATAAAATTTTGCCCAATTTGACCCAAAGAACTGTTGTTGTGTTGTTATTGTCTGAGTCTCCATTATTCGAGGGATGGGAGGGCAAGTATTCCTCTCTCTTTTGTTCACTCTCTGTTGAATTTGGGTCCTGAAAGAAAATGCTATATTTCTTGGTGGTGCCTATCTTAACTAGTTTTACTACAACACTGGCACCTATGGAAAAGTACATTTGGATTAATTTAAATTGAGCTGGGAAGTGGGAATTCATTGGTGATACCTGAGCTTCTCTTGGAATGCTTTGGAATGGAGAAAATGCCATGAATTGGTTCCTATAGGACTGGATCTAAGGGCATTTTTCATGTCTGGAAAGGCTTAATAGAAAGGAGTATTCAGAGTTCAACACACACACTTCCCAACCAATTGTTCTCAGACCATGATCTTTTGTGCATTGTGCTGTTAAGAGAGTTGTTGCCATTAAACAAAGCAAAGAAATCCATCAAGGCAATTTTCCACACAAATCCCCATATTAATTATTTATCGCAGGCATTTCTGTCTGGTCTTTAAAAATGAAGGCAAAACATTTTGCACCAGATGACATTAGCAGAAGATAAGGCGAAAAAGCCTTATGAAATGACTATTAAAAATCCAACAAATTAAGAAGTAGCCTAAAACCTTAAAGGATGGGATCCTGTTAGCAATTACAAGTAGAGTAGATCCATTGAATGGCAGGGCTGTATACTAGGCATGGTTTCGAACCCAAAAATAGGGAATCGAAAATCTAATGGGGGATTATTTTTGATTAGTAATAGAAAGACTTACCAAAAAAATTCCAAAAATTTCTAAAATGTAACATAATTACTAACGAAATTCGTTAGTAGTTCTAAAGTAGGCAAAGCAGGGAAACAGGACTGATACTGTTTTAAGCACAGGCAAATCAAGGGGCAACATTTCCCTTGGTTTCCTTGCAGGGAGATATAATGCATTAATATATTATTATTAATATTATTAAATACCTCTGGTGCAGGCCTTGCTAATCTGTAGAGTTCTCCTCACTCCAGCTTTTTCCCATTCAGTTTTACCATAGCAGTCTAGGACCTCTGTTTGAACTCTATGGCTTTTCTTGATTCTGAACTCTTCTTTCTCCTCTCTATGCTCTTTTCACTCCTGCTGCCCTTCTCTCAGCAGTTCTTATGTCCTTCTACTCTGTCCTTCTATCTAAACCCCCTTCCTGGGTGTTTAAATCACTTTTTTCGTCAGTCCTCCAGCCCCTCTAGGAGTCCCGATCTGGATCTCTCTATGGTTTCTGGCTCCTTTTTCACTTCCTGGAGGAGGCCTTGCACTCTAATTAGGCTTCAAGCATGGAAAGGCCCCGATTTGACTGTGAGTTATGTCTGCAAAGCTATTTTGGAGGGGGAAATTTTCCTGTTGGGTGGGCATCCGAAATATTTAATAATCTAACGAAATTTTGGGCCCAGGGAGTGCGAAAAAGAAAGTCCACTTCCGGGATTGGCCTTGCGATCCGTATAAACTTGAAAGTCCCATACATACGAATCCCTTCTGATTTCTTTTCATTTTCATAACTTTTTTCTCATGCCTACTGTATACTCTCACCTTACCTATTCAACTTGTATGCATAACACATCATGCGACATGCAGGACTTGATGAATCCAAGCCTGGAGTCAAAATGGCTGGACGAAACAATAACAACCTTAGATACGCAGATGATATTACTTAGATGGCTGAAAGCAAGGAGGAGCTGAGGAGCCGTGTAACCAAGGTGAAAGAAGAAAGTGCAGCCACTGGGTTGCAGTTAAACATCAAAAAAACCCAAGATGATGGCAACCGGCCTGATTGATAACTGGCAAATAGAGGGAGAAAACATGGAGGCAGGGACAGACTTTGTATTTCTAGGCACAAAGATGACTGCAGCCAGGAAATCACATGCTTCCTTCTTGGGAGGAAAGCAATGACCAATCTTGACAAGATAGAGACATCACACTGGCAATGAAGATTTGCATAGTTAAAGCAATGATATTCCCCATAGTAACCTATGGATGTGAAAGCTGGACCATAAGGAAGGTTGAGCAAAGGAAAATATATCCTTTTGAACTGTTGTGTTGGAGGAAAATTCTGAGAGTCCCATGGACCACGAGAAGAACAAATCAGTCCATACTCCAGGAAATAAAGCCTGACTGCTCACTGGAGGGAAGGATATGAGAGGCAAAGATGAAGTAATTTGGCCACATAATGAGAAGGCAGGAGAGCTTGGAGAAGAGAATAGTGCTGGAGAAAATGGAAGGAAAAAGAAATAGGGGCTGACCAAGGACAAGATGGATGGATGATATCCTTGAAATGACTGGCTTGACTCTGAAGGAGCTGGGGGTGGCCACGGCTGACAGGGAGCTCTGACATGGGCTGATTCAGGAGGTAACCAAGAGTCAGAAGAAACTGAATGACTAAACCACAACAGATCAATTTAAACAAGGTTTGGGTCATCATTCAACCATTGAATCAGCGATTCTCCTCTATCTGTCATTTGTATTCGTGTATAATCAATCTTTAGTTTAGAAAGCAAAAACTCTCAAAAGTCTAGTAACTTTATTAGAAAAAAAGAGTTTATATCAGCACTAGATTATTGTTAGATGAGCAGTTATATAATACATTTATAAGTAAAGGAATGAATGTTTACCTGAATTTCAATCCCATTTGTCAATTGGTAAAAACATTCCCTTTATACAAGTTTCTGATCAATTTGCCAATTAATCAATGCATTCCACGTGTTGTTTCTCCCCCCCCCCCCTTTTTATCAATTCTCTCACAAGAATAACTTTGCAGTTTCTGGCTGCCATAAACTCACTCTGCAGCTGACATAAACCTCCCAGCCCAAGATTAACAGTTCCAGCAAGTGAGAGAATGTGGCATACCTCATTAGTTCTCCAAATTCAAATCAATACAAGCTTTGTTAAAAGTATAAGATTCACCTTCCAGTACACACTTTTATATAGCAAACAGAAGCATCTTAAAATAAAAATAAAATCAATCAAGGAAGGATTCATGTTTCTGACACTTCCTTGGCCCAGTTTAAAGCATCTTCAGAGCAGGATATGGGGTTGAGACTGCGATGGTCACCTTGGTGGATGATCTTTGTCTCAACACTGACAAGGGGAGTGTGTCTCTTTTGGTGCTTCTAGATCTCTCAACAGTGTTTGATACTATTAACTATGGTATCCTTCAGGAATGCTATGAAAGGAGCCTTGGAGTTGGAAGCACTGGCTTGCAGTGGTTCCAGCCATACCTCACAGGCAGGTTCCTGATGGTGGGACTTGGGGATAGCTGCTCCTCAAAAAGGTAACTGTTATGTGGCATATCCCCACAAGGGGCCATTCTATCCCCAAGGCTTTTTATCAATTACATGTGAGAGATCATCCAGAGGCATAGGGCATGTCAACCTGTCCTGAGTGGGTTTGCACTCCACCTAAAAGATTGTGTCTTTGGATCCATCTCTGACTGACTGACTGACTGACTTTATTATTTCTGAGTCGCCCTCCACGTTAGTGCTCCGAGCGACTTACACACAACAAATTCCACAATTAAAATACAGTATTTAAAACTAGATTAAAATATTCAGTGGTTAAATGCAGGGGCCAGGCTCGGTATTTGAGTTCCTGGTTCTGCATTAACCATGGGCTTTCCTAAATAGCCAGGTCTTCAGAGCGGTCAGGAACTGGGGAAGGTCGAGGGAGGCTCTCTGGTCCGGTGGCATCGAGTTCCAAAGAACGGGGGCCACAACGGAGAACGATCTCCATCTCGTGGTCTCCAGGTGGGCCTCTTTCAAGCCTGGTACGTGAAGAAGGTTCTTGTTTGCTGGCCGCGGGGTCCTTGAGTAAGCAGGCATCAGCAAGCGGTCTTTTAGGTATGTTGGGCCCCGGCCCCGTAGAGCTTTGAAAGCCAAGGTCAAGGTCTTGTGTAAGGCTCTATACTCAACGGGCAGCCAGTGCAGGCGCTGCAGAGATGGTGTAATGTGGCATCTCATCGATGTTCCTGTGAGAAGCCTGGCGGCGCGTTCTACACAATCTGGAGCCTGCGGGTTAGTGACCGGGGTCGACCTACATACAAAGCGTTACAGTAATCCAGCCTTGATGTAACCGTGGCATGGATTACTGTAGCTAGCGCTTCCGTCGGAAGATAGGGCACCAATTGTCTCGCTTGGCGCAGGTGGAAGAAGGCCCTTTTGCTAGTGGAGGCAACCTGGGCCTCCATCGACAATTTGGAGTCCAGGATAACACCAAGGCTTTCTAGTGAGGGGACGGAATCAGCGGTTCCCCTTCAAAGGGGGGCAGCGAGAAAGGTGGTTCTGGGCGGCCCGGCCATAAGATCTCCGTCTTTGATGGATTTATTTTAAGTTTGTGGGCGCGGAGCCATTTTGTCACTGCTTCTAGGCCTCGAGTGAAGTTTTTGGGCACCGAAGTTGCGCCAGGCTCCAGTTTCAGTAGGAGCTGGGTGTCATCGGCATATTGGTAGCACCCTAGGCCGAAGCTCCGGGCTATACCAGCCAAGGAACCAAGGTAGATGTGATGGTCATGAATGCTTACTACCAGCTTCAGCCGATCCACCAACTGCATCCCTTCCTAGATATGAAGGACCTAACAATGGTGGTG
The DNA here is from genome assembly GCA_030556195.1 of Anolis apletophallus. Lineage (NCBI taxonomy): Eukaryota > Metazoa > Chordata > Lepidosauria > Squamata > Anolidae > Anolis > Anolis apletophallus. The sequence continues at coordinate 107,187,683 of JARBWK010000012.1, read as the reverse complement.
CATGCACTGGGAACCTCAAGGTTGGACTTCTGCAATGTGCTTTACTTTAGGTTACCCTTGTACCAAGTTCAGAAACTCCAGCTGATTCAAAATACAACAGCCAAATTGGTTATGGGAACATTCAAGAGTGAGCATATTATACCTATCCTAAAGTCACTCCACTGGCTGCCAATTAGTTTCCAAGCAAAGTACAAGGTGTTGGTCTTGACCTTTAAAGCCCTACATGGTTTGGGTCCTACAGGATTGTCTCTCCCATACAATCTGACCATTTGTGCATTGAGGTCCTGTGAGGGATGCTTCTCCAACCAACCAACCAGAACCTGACTGGCAACCATCAACCAGAGGACCTCTTCATCGACTGCCCCAATAAGAAGACTGTAGATTGACCTGATAGAAGAAATCCCACAGCTAAGTGAGCTGCCAGAATTTAAGACACAACTGGCAGGCCTATCTGGTCAATTTTAACTTGCAAATTTACTGTAAACTTACATTTTCTCAGTTAATTTTAACCTGCATTTTACCTATGTGTATCTTGTCATATGTATTTTAATAGCATTGCATTTTATCTCTCTGTTTTAACCATGTCATACCCTGCTTCGAGCCATAAGGAGAGGTGGATAATACATTGTCCTCCTCCTCCTCCTCCTCCTTCTCCTCCTCCTTCTTCCTTTTTCTCCTTTTGTCTTCTGGCAGCCTATGCAGATAAATCCAATAGGGTCAATAGTTCTATTTAAGTCAGGAATAGCAACAGGTATTAGGCCCATGTGAAAGGGAATGTTCAAATTATTAAATTCCTTCTACACTTATTATTCCTGATTTGGAAGGGATAGTCCTGACTAATCATTTCTAACTTTTCAGTGGTCTACCTCCTCTGAAGTCCATATTTTAAATGAAGATACATTCTGCACTGTTCCTCAGGATAATGAAAATGATTAAAACAGCGTTCTTCCAGGGACAAGAATCAAAGAATGAGGAAGATCTATGAACTCATCCCCTTGGGAAACTGCATGAAGCATGACTAGCTGAAATAAACTGCTCCCACTTAAGTACAAATTCAGCTCTTCATCTCTGGCTGCTTTTCCATCTGATGTTGGGTGTGAACGTGACCAAATATATGACAAAGCTGTGGGACAAAAACTGTTTCCCATCATATTCATGTGAAGTGGATCAATTTTATATGAGCAGCAGTGGCTGATGATGGATCCGGTGTCACAGACAGGTAAGGAACACACTGCAGACTTTAAAGGAGTTTTCCCATATGGTGAACCAATTTTGGAGGAAGGGTTCAACACCCTGGATAGCTCCTTTACAGTATGGACTAAAGCCATTTGATTCTCCACCTCAATCATAGAATTATAGCATCAGAAGAGACCTTGTGGGCCATCCAGTCCAACCCCAAGCCAAGAAGCAGAACAATTATGTTCAAAGCACCTCCAACAGATGGTCATCCAGCCTGTGTTTAAAAGCCTCCATAGAAGAAGCCTCCACCACACTTCGGAGTAGAGAGTTCCACTACTGAACAGCTCTCACAGTTAGGAAGTTCTTCCTAATGTTTAGGTGGAATCTCCTTTCCTGTAGTTTGAATCAAATGAAAGACACAAGTCATCTCTGGGTCAGTCACCTGCCTTGGACTGTAGCACTTTGTACCCACTCTATTAATTCTTTCTCAGGTTATTGCCAGCACTGGATAGAATAGGATCTTAGGTGGGGAGGCACTTGGTTCCTTAGAGAACTTGAGCTCAGAGATTGAAGACTCTGGGGGTCTCCGTTCAGGAATTTTTTGGCTAACAAATTATACTGCAGCCCAATTTTGGGATCACTAGCATGGTGTTTGGAGGTTATGTCTTTGTAAAATGACTTATCATCACCTAAAGTTGAATTACATACATAATTGCACAACATTTTCATTTCCTGGAGAGCAGCAGAGACATAGTTACTTTATCAGGACTATTGAACAAGTATAGTCATTAGTGTAGTTGTGCAAAATCCTGATGCACAATTTCTCCTGATGTCTGTTCCAATGAGCGAGAGCTCGCTCCCCATTGTCTTGTCTCTTCTTCGTTTAGTTTGCTTAACAAAATATCTCTTCCAAATGTGCTCTAGTGATTTGAAATACAGTGTGGGCACATGTTCAAAATACAAGAATACATGTATTTGCAAGAACCAGTTTAAGCCATGGAAATGGCAGCTGGCAATAAATATTAAATTTACAAGATCTGAGCAGGCTGTTAATAACTAGGTTCCTTGGAGAACGCTCATACATAGAACCATAATAGCAATAATGTGTTCTCCATCTATATAGTCATCACTTTAGTTTATTATTTTAAAATAGTTTTTCCTAAGGGTATTTTAAGATTTTTTTGAGTATGATGATTTTCTTCTGTTGTCTGTTTTTATTGTAAAGTACATTGTTTTGGTTTTGCTGAAATGTTCAGATTAACCTTGTATATTGCCTCAAGCAAATTCTGGATTGGTAAGGAAAATGGATTGTGAATAAATGATGCATAGGGTTTCTTCATGCATTAATGCATACCATCTAATTCTGTGATAAGAGATATGATGAAATCTCACTATAGTTTATTCTAGTGGAGACTGGCCACCTGTATTAGAATTCAGCAGTAGGTTGTAGTTCAACCACCATTTATCTAGGTGCATATAGATTTACGTCCTCTAAGGACATAAATTATGTAAAATCCTTACCTCTGCACAAAAGTAGTCTCTTTTGCCTGGGGAAGTGAAAAATGCACAAAATCCCCACTACAGAATGGGCTGATCAGTTACCAAGACACAGCCAACACATCAATTACTTCAGCACAACTGTTACTGCATATTTTATTATGACAAAACAACAGAAATGTACATAAATCAGCCACAAAAATGGGCAAATGTCATCTCAAAGCAATTGTAAAATAGTTTTGCTAACAATACAAGGATTTACAAAGTTGGTGTACATGCAGTAATAGGCCTGGCTTGAAAGAAACTAAGAAGAGCAAAAGGCCGGAGAGATAGCACAATGGTAACAGCAGCTGTTCTGGCAATCTGAAGGTTGCATGTTCGAATCCCGGGCTGGTCTGGACACCCAGCTGTGAGCCCTGTCCACTGTTCACCCAACAGTTCGAAAACAGCTCAGCTGTGATTAGATAAAAAAAACTGGAAACCGCCTAGCGGGGAAGGATTTTTTCAAAGAAGGACTTACAACGCCTAACTAAAAGTAAGATCAGCTGTCGGAAGGTGGAATGCGGAAAAACAGAGGCTCTCCGTCATGAGGATGAAGCCACAGCACCCCCTTGTGACGTAATGATGTAATGACGCAATCACACCCTGTGATGCACCCTGTAACGCAGCCTGAAGAAAAATCCTTCTAAAATTGTACTTTTAGTAAAATTGTACTGTTGTATGTTGTATGTAATTGTATGTGGAACCGGCAGGGACTGTCTGCCGTATGTGTGATGTAATCCGCTCTGAGTCCCCTTCGAGGTGAGAAGAGTGGAATATAAATAAAGTGTGTGTGTGTGTGTGTGTGTGTGTGTGTGTAAGAGGGAGGAGAGATTAGGTAGCTTCATAGCTGGAAGTACAGTCTGATTGGCTGATGAAATTGGAGGGAGTTGCTTGGCAACGAGAAATGGGTGGAGCCAGAGAGGGGGAAGAAAGAGCTAATGCAGCCATAGTTTAGTCAATTTTGGAGTTGAGAGTTGAAGAGTTAGTTAGGAGATTTGAAAGGGAAGGAAAAGTTTGGGAACTGTTAATTAGAAAGATTCTTCTTTGAGGAAAGTAATTAAAGCCTTCAGGGAGAAGGAGAAATATTAGTGAGCCTCTGTAGTTTTAGAGTGCTGGTGTGGAAAGACGATTCAAAAGGTTTAAGACAACCTGTTAGTATTCCTGTGTGTGGAATATTGTTTTTAGAAACTAAATATATAAAGCTATTCTCTTTAAAAGTAAAGCCTGACAGTTTATTCAAACTACTACACAATTGTATTGTTCAAGAACAAAATAAACATAATATTCTTGTTTTATTTCACCTGAAGAGTTTGTTTGTATGTATTCTTGAACACTCTAGTGAAGGAGAGGGCCTATGGATCAGTAAATGGTGACAGCAAAAGAAACCTTAATAATAATAAATGGGTGGCAGCAAAGAAATATATAATATGCATTGTTAGCATCCCACTGTCCTGTCTTGTGTGTGTGTGTGTGTGTGTGTGTGTGTGTGTGTGTCAGGGCCCTTGTCCCTCTCGGCCATGCTGGCCTGTTGTCTATTATTGCATATGCCTTCTGTGATTATATGAAAATTTCAGGAGAAACTAGGATGATCTGATTGCAGTCAGATGTAGGCAAAATTTCACTTAGTAAGAAGAGTTGAGGTTGTTGTAAAACAGAATAGTCACTAGGGGTGTGCAATTTGGTTAAGCCCTGTGTTGTTTTCAAGGTCTGAATTTTTGTGCCCCTCCAACCCAATCCATTTTTGAAAGCCTCCTTTTTTTGGATTTGGCAGCCAAAAGATCAGTTTTTGATTCAGGAAGCTTCAGCCCACTGGCGGCAATGGAGGAACTTCTGAGGTTCCACTTTCTGTCATTTTTTAGAACATCGGTCTTAAGAAATCACATTTTTGGGGTCATTTCCCCTTGTATCCTTCAACTAGACCAGAGCTAAGGCATCAGACTTAAAGAACCACCTTTTCTGGGCTCATTTCCCCAATACCCTTCAACTATACTTGGGTTAAGGCACCAGACTTTTAAAAAACACTTTTTCTTACCCCCCCCCCCACTTTTCCTCTAATATCCTTCAACTAGATCTGAGTTAAGGCATCAGACTTGAGAAAACATTTTTTTCTTGGGTCCTTTCCCCTAATATTCTTCACCTAGACCTGGGGTGGAATTAAATTCTCCTCATGGGAACATAAGGAGTCAAGCTATCCCTTCCCTTGAGTAAACCACCTCAATATTAAAACAAACACACACCCCCTTCTCTCACACACACACTCAAATGTCCCTTTACAGCCACTCCCTAATACACACACACACACCGTCACTTTCCTAGCAAAATAGTAAAAAAAAAAAAAAGGAAAATAAGAGAAAGATATTAAACTAAGAAAAATAAATGAAATTGCCAAAGGAAAAGATTGGAATTGAGTCCAGATCAGTGCACAACCCTAATAATCATTAGACTAAAGAGTTTACAAAATGTGTTGCATCAACACAGAGAAATGGGAAAGTGTGAGCCCATAGATTGGGAATAGTTCAACAGGGTCCTATTCCTGATTCTCCCAGCCAAACTCACTCAGGGGAGAATGGCTGGGACAACCATCCTCCTTGCACTCCACTCAGCAGATGAACAGATCTCCTTTCTTAGAAAAGGCTGCTGACTGTTAAGAAAATTTACCATTTATGGCAATGGTATCATTATTGTGATTACACAATATTTCTGAATATGGAGCAGTTAAAGATCCAGGTTGTAAATCTATAGCTTCCATAAGAATGCCATTTTATAATCTTAGTCTGGACTCAAGAAGATGCATTTTAGTCTGCTTTGATTGAGCTGTCCAAGGTTCTGAAACCCAATCCCCAAAATAGATGTTCATTGGATAGCTCCTTTCTAGTGCAGATTAACCTCTGCCAGGTTCACTATCCTATTGACATTGAGGCCAGCAGATGTCACTGCCCATAAATGCTACAACTGATTACTAGTTTCTAAAGGTCTAAGCTAAGCCCATTAAGCACTGAGGTGATACATGCTTTCACATCTTAGGTGTTGATGACTTTAAGATCAAATCATGGCCTGGATGTGGGAACAGGTCACCGCGAATGATTTTCACATCCCCTTACCTAACCTAGAGCTTTTACTGAAATCATTTAACAGCCATTCACCCAATGGAAGAAATCAACTGCAAAATAAAAAGCAAATGGACATCCATTAATCATCTCCTCTCCAGACATCAGCATGTGATATAGAAGCAATATAGAACATATTGTATACTGTAACTCAAGGCAAAAGGGTTGTCATGGTGAACCCTACAGAAGATCCTTACAGCTTATTAGTCTTTTAGCACAACAACAACAACAACAACAACAGCCCATAGAAATGTATGATAGAAACGGTGTGATAATTTCTTCGCCAATATCTTGTAACCAGGTCTTGAACATAGGAGAGGAAATCCCATATCTAGCTTGCATGGGGTAAATCTCTACTCACACATATCTAGTAGGCATGATAACAAATCGAAAAATGGCGATTCTAAAATCAAATGGGGGGGGGGATTTTTTTTTGATTAGTATATTAAAGACTTACAAAAAAAATTGCAAAAAGTTCTAAAATGTAACTTAAGTATTAACGAAATTCTAAATTGGTTCTAAAGTAGGAAAAGCAGGGAAACAGTTAAAAATCAAGGGGGGAACATTCCCCTTCACCTCTGCAGTGCAATTAAGTGGAACTGTACATGTATAACATAAATATAAGAGGTAGTAGCTACTAGCTCTCAGGACAATTGTGAAAGTGAAGTACGATTCTCCCCCTTATGATTTCCCCTGTCCCTCCTTTCTTCCTTCTCTACCCTCTTCTTTCATTCCTTCCTTTGCTCTTTGGTTCCCCATCCCTTCTTTTCTCTTTCCTTCCTTCCCTCCCCCCCTTCTCTACTTCTTCCTTTGTCTCCTTCCTTCCTTTGTTCACGTTTTATTTCCCTAATAGCAATTAAACAGAAAGATATATGTATAATATATAGACTTTCTGCTGTGCTTTCTGCAACCGAACTTGCCTATCTCAGATTGGCCTCTTTAGTCATCAGCGCTTTGTAAAAAGCGTGGGATGAGTCCTTCCTGAATCTTCGTTCGTGAAGTAATGCCGAGAGAGAGAGAGATGTATTAATGCAGTGGTTCCTCATGTTGTGGTGACCCCCATCCATATTTTCGTTGCTACTTCATAATTTTGTTACTCTTATGAATTCTAATGCAAATATCTAATATGCAGGATGTATTTTCATTGTTACAAATTGACAAAAGTTAAAGCATAGGGATTAATCACAAAAACAATATGTTTGGGGGAGGATGAACAACGGATGATGGGATTTGCAGTACCTTCGACGAATTCAGCTCTGACTTCCACAGCTGAGACCCCATGAATGACAGACCTGGACCAAACTTGGCACACAGAACCCCCATGACCCACAGAAAATACTGGAGGGGTTTGGGAGGAATTGACAGTGATTTAGGGGAGATAACTCTGAACCCAAACAATCCTGGATCAGGACCAAACTTGGCATGAATACTCAATATGCCCAAATGTGAACGCAGATGGAGTTTGGGGAAAATAGACCTTGACATTTGGGAGTTGTAGTTGCTGGGATTTATAGTTCACCTTCAATCAAAGAGCATTCTGAACTCCACCAATGACAGAATTGGGCCAAACTGGGATCCGGGCGAGGGGGGGGGAAAGAGGAGGGCGAAGGAGGAGGCAATCAGCTGATTGCCTCCTCCTTCGCCCCTCTTCTCCCCGCGCGCCGGCACCCTCGCTCACCCCCTCGCCTCTCTCTAGCCCCGATGCATGGATCGAGGCTAGAGAGAGGCAGAAGAAGCGCGGCCTTTCTCCTCCTCTCTCGCCAATGACAGGCTGGCGAGAGAGGAGGAGAAAGGCCCCCCCGCGCCCTCTCTGCCTCTCTTTAGCCCCGATGCATGGATCGGGGCTGGAGAGAGGCAGAGAGAGCAAGGGGGCCTTTCTCCTCCCCTCTCGCCAATGGCAGGCTGGCGAGAGAGGAGGCGAAAGGCCCCGTGCCCCTCTCTGCCTCTCTTTAGCCCGATGCATGGATCGGGGCTGGAGAGGCAGAGAGGCGCCGCGGGGCCTTTCTCCTCCCTCTCGCCAATGGCAGGCTGGCGAGAGAGGAGGGAAAGGCCCCCGCGCCCTCTCTGCCTCTCTTTAGCCCCGATGCATGGGTCGGGGCTGGAGAGAGGCAGAGAGGCACGCTGGGGCCTTTCTCCTCCTCTCTCGCCAGCCTGCCATTGGCGAGAGAGGAGGAGGAGGCCCTCGCTCACCCCCCTCGCCTATCTCTAGCCCCGATCCTGAGGGAGCAAGGGCCCAAGTTTGCCCAGGCTGAGAGGAAAAGGAAGAGGCCTGAGGCTGTGAGGAATGGTGGGAGTTGAAGTCCAAAACACGTACCTGGAGGGCTGAAGCTGGCCCCTGCGATGGGGCATGGCAGAGCAACGGGGAAGAGAAGGAGGGGGGAAGCCTGGAGGACTACACTTTCCAGATTGCATTGCCTTCTACCTAGCAGCAGCGTCACTTCCAGTTCCCCATAGAAATGCGGGAAAAAGAAGAAGCTGAATGAAGGCGGGAAGGAAATGAGGGGGAGAAGACAGGGAGAAGTGAGTAGTACAATAATTAATTAATTAATACTTAAGAATTTCTAACGATCCTAACGCAAATTGTTGGCCTCAAGGACCGTAAAAGAAAGTCTACTTCCTGGTTCGCGGCAGCGATACGTAAAACCTCAAAAGTCCCATTACATACGAATCTCTTACGAATCCTTTTAATTTCCGTTTCATTTTTCTCATGCCTAATATCTAGCTTGCATGGTGTAAATCTCTACTCACACAAGGGTTGTGCTTCATCACTCAATGGCTTAGTACATTGTACTAGTAATGGTGTATCTGTCAATAGGCCTACTTATCACCTTAATGTGCAGTGGTGAACGCATTGGGACTGTTTCTGCAGTCCCAGGGAAATAAGTGATATGTTGAAGACACTGACAAACAGCTTAAAATGCACAACTATATTTGTGGAATCTTGCTGATTAGTCCCAATTGACACAGATCTATTGAATGAATTTCTACACTATTCAATGTGGAAATAAATCTAATAGATTTTATGGTTTTGGTCTGGCCTATCAAGTACATTTGGACCAATGTGAAATGGTTACATTTGTGGAGTTTTGCTTATGTACAGCCTTAAACTGAATATATACATTGTACAACTGGAGCAGGAAGACATCTGTTGTTTATTCATTCAGTCACTTCAGACTCTTTGTAACCTCATGGACCAGCCCATGCCAGAGCTCACTGTTGGCTGTGGCCATCTCCAGCTCTTTCAAAGTCAATCCAGATGGAAAGCAACCATCCATCCATCTTGCCCTTGGTCGGCCCCTCTTCCTTTTTCCTTCAATTTTCTCCATCATAATTGTCTTCTCCAGGCTTTCCTGTCTTCTCATTATGTGGCCAAAGTACTTTATCTTTGCCTCTAGTATCCTTCTCTCCATTGAGCAGTCAGGCTTTGTTTTCTGGAGTATGAACTGGTTTGATCTTGCGGTCCAAGGAACTGTCAGTATTTTCCTCCACACCACAGTTCAAAAGTATCTTTCTTCCTTCACTCAGTCTTCCTTATGCCTCAGCTCTCACATCCATAGGTTGCTATGGGAAATACCATTGCTTTAACTATGCGGATCTTCATTGCCTGTGTGATGTATCTAGTCTACTCTTCACTATTTTATCGAGATTGGTCATTGCTCCCAAGAAGGAAACATCTTCTGATTTCTCGGCTGCAGTCTGTGTCTACAGTAATCTTCATGCCTAGAAATACAAAGTCTGTCACTGGCTCCATGTTTTGGCCCTCTATTTGCCAGTTATCAACCAGTCTGGTTGCCATAATCTTAGGGTTTTTTTTATGTTTAACTGCAACCAAGCTTTTGCACTTTCTTATTTCACTTTGGTTAGAAGGCAGGAAGACATAACCACATGTATAATGGAGTAGATTTCTAGTTACTGTGGCTTTAACATATTTTGATGGTGATTTTCATACGGTTCAGAGATTAGTCACAGTTGCAAAGAAAATCATTTTATGACCCTTCTCCAAAAGAATACTTAGCAGTAGTTTTGCATGTTCCTGTATAATTGTTTTTTAATTTGTGATTACAATGTACTTAAATGACTTGTAAAAGCTTTGACAGATACATGGACCTCAAGCAGCCCTTAAACAAAAAAGCTACGATGGAAAATTGGAAAGAGAATTTGCAGAAATGGAATATATCCACAAGCATCACTTCATCAACAGTGGGCTGAACAGACACAATGGTTTCCTGGCACACTGCACATATTATTATATCATTTAATGCCTCCACTCACAAGGACTCTCTTGGCTAGTTTAATTATATCTACCTCCGAATTCCCAGCCAACATCACACTGCATCCCAATAATTCCTTCCACCATTCATATGGCTCTCTCTATCTAGTCACCTTGGCTTTAGGCAGCATCATTTTTCCTACCTTTGTCCCTTAATACCCATTGTTATAATTGAGCATGCCACCTCATCATCATGCCCACAAATTTTGAATTTCTGTTGCCATTCATACATACCTGATGTTTGGGGCAAACAAGTGAGTCTTAGTACCTTTATGCTTTGCTTCTGTGTTTTCTGCCATTCTTTGCCAGATAATTGTTGATAATATTGAGGTTTTCAAACTCATTCTCCAGTAGTATCTCATAGACTCTCAAGATGCCTGAACTTTGATTTTAATTCTCCTTCAAAGATTGCAAGTACTCTTTTATATTTTAATGAGCTGTAATATAAAATAAAATAAATTGAAGGACTTTTGTTCTATTCAAAAGGCTCAGTGATGCAATGGGTTAAACCCTTGTGCTGCTGAAGTGCTGACCTGAAGGTTGTCAGTTTGAATCCCCGAGATGGGGTGAGCTCCCATTGTTACCACAGCTCCTGCAAAGCTAGCAGTACAAAAACATGCACATGTGAGTGGATAAATAGGTACCGCTCAGGTGTGAAAGGCATAAGACGCTCCAATCAGTTATGCTGGTCACATGACCAGGAGGTGACAACACAGGCACCTCAGCTTGGAAATGGAGAACAGCACCTCTCCTGGAGCCAGAGATGAGCACCGCCTCCAAAGCTGGAAATGAAAGGAGAAGCCTCTGCCTTTGTGTTTGTGTGTCTCATTGTATTGCCACAAGGTATTGAATATTTGCTGGCATCTGTTTACACTGTAATCTGCTCTGATTCCTCACAAGGAGAAGCGTGCAATATAAATAAAGCGTTGTTGTTGTTGTTGTTGTTGTTGTATACAATGGCATAGTAAAATATTGTCACCTTGTAAAAATTGCCAAGCCAAGGTTTATACTCTTTGGATTTTAATATTTTTAATACATTGGATGGTGGATTATGTAGGTGCAGAATTCATGGATACATGGGAATGAATGTAGTTTGAATTCACCCCGAGTCATACTTTAAGCAAATCCATTACAAGTATGAGGCTTAACATTAATCATGATCAAGTTGAAGTCGTATTGATTTCATGGAGTTCACACTGTGATTAAACCTAAATTGTTTTATTAGTTTCAACTGCTTCTCAATTGTAAAGAGGGATAAAAACAGAATCTAATTGAGTTTTTTAAAAAATGCACAAAATATAAGTGCTTGTTTTCCGGATATGTTATCACATTGTTAGCACATATACACTGATTGTCTACAATCAGTTTTGCTTCCATACATTAGTGGAATAATTAAAAGTCTCTAAAGAGCAATTGGAATGTAATTTGTAGGTGTTTGGAAACAGCTCTGCCTGAATGTATATGCATGATATAATATCTGTTCAGTCTATATGCATGCAGTCCCCAAGTATATAGGGTTGCTCTTAAGTTGTATTTGTATGTAAGTTGGAACAGAAACATTTTTAAGTTTAACTCTAGCCATATATATAATATATAATGTAAAGGTTTCCCCCGATATGAAGTCTAGTCATGTCCGACTCTGGGGAGGGGGGGGGTGCTCATCTCCATTTCTAAGCCAAAGAGCCAGTGTTGTCCATAGACACCTCCAAGGTCATGTGGCCAGCATTACTGCATGGAGCATCATTACCTTCCCGCAGAAGCAGTACTTATTAATCTATTCACATTTGCATGTTTTTGAACTGCTAAATTGGCAGAAGCTGTGACTAACAGCGAGAGCTCACTCCGCTTCCCAGATTTGAACTGCCAAGCTTTTGGTGAACAAGTTCAGCTGCTCAACAGTTGAACCCGCTGCACCACCAGGGCCCCCCAGCCATATATATATATATATATATATATATATATATATATATATAGTTGTTGTTGTATACAATATATATATTTGGATAACGTAGGGAAGGATGGACATCTCTGCGACTTTTTTTTGCTGCCTGCATCCCTCTTCAGAAGAGTTCTTTCCCTGTGATAATTGGATTTTGAAAAATGTTGCTTGTTGTGGAAATTTGGGACACCTTTTCCTTCATAATAACCCTTATAGGGCTGAGTTTTCTTTCCACGGGGTATATTTTCTTCACTTCCTTTTTGTCATCTCTGTTCTTAACTATGAGCCATTTGTAAGTTGGATGCTGTGACAAAAGTGCTGTAGAATTTGAAGAGACATGAATGGAGGGCGAAAGAGAGAAACATGCCAAAGGAAGACACATGAAGCCAACACCGACCGGGACCACCTTCCACCTGGAAACCAATGCCCTCACTGCGGGAGAAGGTGCAGATCAAGAATAGGGCTCCACAGTCACCTACGGACCCATGGCCAGTACACCGATCTTGGGGGACAATCCTACTCAGACAATGAGGGATCGCCTAAGAAAAGGGAAAAAAGATAAGAAGAAGAAAAGCTTGTAACTATGGGTCTGCCCATATTAGTTTTGACTGCTTCTCTACCTGAGACAATGTTTGTTATTGTTTATTCGTTCAGTTGCTTCCGACTCTTCGTGACCTCATGAACCAGCCCACGCCAGAGCTCCCTGTTGGCCATCACCTCCCCCAGCTCCTTCAAAGTCAAGCCAGTCACTTCAAGGAGACCATCCATTCATCTTGCCCTTGGTTGGCCGTTCTTCCTTTTTCCTTCCATTTTCCCCAGCATAATTGTCTTCTCTAAGCTTTCCTCTCTTCTCTTTATGTGGCCAAAGGACTTCATCTTTGCCACTACTATCCTTCCCTCTAGTGAGCAGCCGGGCTTTGTATTCTTACCAAGAAAACTAAATGGACCAGTACAACCAGTACAACAGCATCTAAATGAGTTCTTTTTTAAAAAAAATCTTTATTCAGTTTCTAAGGTTAAAAGAAAATAGCATATAGAAGTAATGCAGTAAATGAAACGAAAAGAAAAGACATGCCCGTGGGCATTACAGAGAGAGTAGAAAGATAGAGTGCCCGAAACATGAAACATGAAGAAAAAAAGTTCTAGGTAGGTGGATTATAAATACATATTCATTTCTTCATCATGTTCCTTTCAATTATTTCCTGAGCTTTCTTCTTGTGGTTTTTCGAGTTGTCTACAGTATATAGAGAGAGAACAGCAAGTCTTATTTAACATAACATAGCATACCCTAACACATCATAGCATATGGTTGAACTTTTTCTATCCCCCCTTATTAGTTTTGTTTAATACACTCACTTACTATCCTTCTACTTTTTCCATATCTGTGTATAATCTAGATCACAGACTTATATCTTATAACTTATGTATTTCTTTGTAGCTAGTTTCACTCCCAGTTAAGTTGCAGGACAATATTACATTCCTTTTGACAGTATTCCTGCATGTATTTCCAATCCTGTTTTCTACCCATATCCCTTTCATCATTATTCTCTTTGGTTGCTTCTGTCAGCCACTCCATTTGAATAGCTTCAATCGCACTCAGTATCCATTCATCTTTCGTTGGGGTTTTATCTGATTTCCAGTATTTAGCGTACGTTATCTTTGCCGCCGTGGTTAATATCAAATATATCCTTTTGTCATTTTCATTAAATTTTATGTTTGGTTCCAGTAGTCCTAAGAGTAGGCTATCTGGTTTTTTCTCTATTTGGGTCTTAAATATTTTCTCTAGTTCTCTATTAACCATATCCCAAAACCTCCTTGCCTTTCTGCAGTGCCACCACAAATGAAAAAAAGTTCCATTTTTCCCCCACAGTTCCAACAGTTTGTCTTGGTAGATCTGTATATTTTTACTATTTTGGCCGGATCTAGGTACCACCTATATACCAATTTTACCCAGTTCTCTTTATATCTCGAACAGACCGATGCACAGATGTTTCTCTTCCAGATACTTCTCCATACTTCTGTATTAATTTTATATCCAATGTTTCTCGACCATAATTTCATATATTTTTTTCCTACTATCTTCACCCTCTTCAAGAACTAGCTTTCTATAAATTTTTCCCACCATCTTTTTATTGTTTCCCATTAGGATCACTCCTAAACCATCCTCTTCCTCCTTAAATCCTTCTTTCTGGTCTTCCTTAAATTTTTGAGTTAGTTGCAGATATGAGAACCAATTTATATCTTTCTGTTCCTCTATTAGTTGGTGTCTGGGTTTCAGGGTATATTTTTGGCCGTCCCAACTTAGTACTTCCTTATACGTTAGCCACTTACTGGTGTCTAATTGCCTAATTCTGAAGGCTTCTAGTGGTGAAATCCACATAGGTATTTTTTAAAAATATTCTTTGCGATATCTTTGTCATACCTTTATTATTGCACTTCTAATGTAGTGATCTTTAAACATTCCATCCGCTTTCACCTTGTCGTATGCCAAATAGCCGTGAAACCGAAACCTCAGGTCATAGCCTTCTAAATTTAGTAGTCTGTCATTTTCTATCTTGCACCATTCCCCCACCCACGCTAAACAATTTGCCTCATAATATAATTTCAGATTTGGGACTCCTAGCCCCCCCCCCCTCTTTTATGTCTTGAAGTATCTTCATTTTCACTCTCGGCCTCTTGCCATCCCAGATAAATTTAGAGATATCACTCATCCATTTCTTAAATGGAGCTTCTTTCCTTATTATGGGTAGGGTAGAAAACAGGAAGTTTATTTT